>CAWUFW010020323.1:0-155409 GCA_963921515.1 Calotriton arnoldi | reverse complement strand
CCCTACACTGCCCGAACACTACTGCACTGCCCTAAACCCTGAAACACCGCCCCCAGCATGACCCCTACACTGCACGAACACTACTGCACTGCCCTAAACCCTGAAACACCACCCCAGCAAGACCCCCAGCAATGACCCGAACAACACTGCAGTGCCCTAAACCCTGAAACATCACCCCCAGCAAGACCCCCTACACTGCCCGAACACCACTGCCCTAAACCCTGAAACACCACCCCCAGCACGACCCCCTACACTGCCCGAACACCACTGCACTGCCCTAAACCCTGAAACACCACCCCCAGCACGACCCCTACACTGCACGAACACCACTGCTCTGCCCAAAACCCTGAAACACTAGCCCCAGCACGACCCCCTACACTGCCCGAACACCACTGCACTGCCCTAAACCCTGAAACACCAGCCCCAGCACGAACCCCTACACTGCCTGAACACCACTGCACTACCCTAAACCCAGAAACACCACCCCCAGCACGACCCCCTACACTGCCTGAGCACCACTGCACTGCCCTAAACCCTGAAACACCAGCCCCAGCATGACCCCCCACACTGCCCGAACACCACTGCACTGCCCTAAACCCTGAAACACCAGCCCCAGAACGACCACCTACACTGCACGAACACCACTGCACTGCCCTAAACCCTGAAACACCAGCCCCAGAATGACCCCCTACACTGCACGAACACCACTGCACTGCCCTAAACCGTGAAACACTAGCCCCAGCACGACCCCCTACACTGCCAGAACACCATTGCACTGCCCTAAACCCTGAAACACCACCCCGTGCACGACCCCTACACTGCCCGAACACCACTGCACTGCCCTAAACCCTGAAACACCACCCCCAGCACGACACCCTACACTGCCCGAACACCACTGCACTGCCCTAAACCCTGAAACACCATTCCCCCTGCACGACCCCCTACACTGCCCGAACACTACTGCACTGCCCTAAACCCTGAAACACCATCCCCAGCACGAACCCCTACACTGCACGAACACCCCTGCACTGCCCTGAACCCTGAAACACTACCCCCAGCAAGACCCCTACACTGCCCGAACACCACTGCACTGCCTAAACCTTGAAACATCACCCCCAGCAAGACCACCTACACTGCCCGAACACCACTGCCCTAAACCCTGAAACACCACACCCAGCAAGACCCCCTACACTGCCCGAACACCACTGCACTACCCTAAACCCTACAACACTACCCCCAGCACGACCCCCTACACTACACACAAGCACCACTGCACTACCCTAAACCCTAAAACACTACCCCAAGAACGACCCCCTACACTGCCCGAACACCACTGCACTGCCCTAAACCTTGAAACACCAGCCCCTGCACGACCCCCTACACTGTTCGAACACCACTGCACTGCCCTAAACCCTGAAACACCACCCTCAGCACGACCCCCTACACTGCCGAACACCACTGCACTGCCCTAAACCCTGAAACACCACCCCCTTCACGACCCCCTACACTGCCCGAACACCACTGCACTGCCCTAAACCCTGAAACACCACCCCCAGCACGGCCCCCTACACTGCCCAAACACCACTGCACTGCCCTAAACCCTGAAACACTATCCCCAGCAAGACCCCCTACACTGCCCAAACACCACCCACTGCCCTAAACCCTGAAACATCACCCCCAGCAAGACCCCCTACACTGCCCGAACACCACTGCCTCTAAACACTGAAACACCACCCCCAGCACGACCCCCTACACTGCCCGAACACCACTGCACTGCCCTAAACCCTGAAACACCACCCCCAGCACGACCCCCTACACTGCCCGAACACCACTGCTCTGCCCAAAACCCTGAAACACAAGCCCCAGCATGACCCCCTACACTGCCCGAACACCACTGCACTGCCCTAAACCCTGAAACACCAGCCCCAGCACGACCCCCTACACTGCCCGAACACCACTGCACTACTCTAAACCCATAAACACCACCCCCAGCACGACCCCCTACACTGCCTGAGCACCACTGCACTGCCCTAAACCCTGAAACACCAGCCCCAGCATGACCACCTACACTGCACGAACACCACTGCACTGCCCTAAACCCTGAAACACCACCCCGTGCACGACCCCCTACACTGCCCGAACACCACTGCACTGCCCTAAACCCTGAAACACCACCCCCAGCACGACACCCCTACACTGCCCGAACACCACTGCACTGCCCTAAACCCTGAAACATCACCCCCAGCAAGACCCCTACACTGCCCGAACACCACTGCCCTAAACCCTGAAACACCACCCCCAGCAAGACCCCCTACACTGCCCGAACACCACTGCACTGCCCTAAATCCTGAAACACCAGCCCCAGCACGACCCCCTACATTGCCCGAACACCACTGCACTGCCCTAAACCCTGAAACACCACCCCCTGCATGACCCACTACACTGCCCGAACACCACTGCACTGCCCTAAACCCTGAAACACCACCCCTTCACGACCCCCTACACTGCCCGAACACCACTGCACTGCCCTAAACCATGAAACACCACCCCCAGCACGGCCCCCTACAATGCCCAAACACCACTGCACTGCCCTAAACCCTGAAACACTATCCCCAGCAAGACCCCCTACACTGCCCAAACACCATTCCACTGCCCTAAACCCTGAAACATCACCCCAGCAAGACCCCCTACACTGCCCGAACACCACTGCCCTAAACCCTGAAACACCACCCCCAGCACGACCCCCTACACTGCCCGAACACCACTGCACTGCCCTAAACCCTGAAACACCACCCCCAGCACGACCCCCTACACTGCACGAACACCACTGCTCTGCCCAAAACCCTGAAACACCAGCCCCAGCATGACCCCTGCACTGCCCGAACACCACTGCACTGCCCTAAACCCTGAAACACCAGCCCCAGCACGAACCCCTACACTGCCCGAACACCACTGCACTACCCTAAACCCAGAAACACCACCCCCAGCACGACCCCCTACACTGCCTGAGCACCACTGCACTGCCCTAAACCCTTGAACACCAGCCCCAGCATGACCCCCTAAACTGCCCGAACACCACTGCACTGCCCTAAACCCTGAAACACCAGCCCCAGCACGACCACCTACACTGCACAAACACCACTGCATTGCCCTAAACCCTGAAACACCAGCCCCAGAATGACCCCCTACACTGCCCGAACACCACTGCACTGCCCTAAACCGTGAAACACTAGCCCCAGCACGACCCCCTACACTGCCAGAACACCATTGCACTGCCCTAAACCCTGAAACACCAGCCCCAGCACAACCCCCTACACTGCCCGAACACTACTGCACTGCCCTAAACCCTGAAACACCACCCCGTGCACGACCCCTCACACTGCCCGAACACCACTGCACTGCCCTAAACCCTGAAACACCACCCCCAGCACGACACCCTACACTGCCCGAACACCACTGCACTGCCCTAAACCCTGAAACACCATTCCCCTGCACGACCCCCTACACTGCCCGAACACTACTGCACTGCCCTAAACCCTGAAACACCATCCCCAGCACGACCCCCTACACTGCACGAACACCCCTGCACTGCCCTAAACCCTGAAACACTACCCCCAGCAAGACCCCCTACACTGCCCGAACACCACTACACTGCCCTAAACCCTGAAACATCACCCCCAGCAAGACCCCCTACACTGCCCGAACACCACTGCCCTAAACCCTGAAACACCACACCCATCAAGACCCCTACACTGCCCGAACACCACTGCACTACCCTAAACCCTACAACACTACCCCCAGCACGACCCCCTACACCACACAAGTACCACTGCACTACCCTAAACCCTAAAACACTACCCCCAGAGCGACCCCCTACACTGCCTGAACACCACTGCACTGCCCTAAACCTTGAAACACCAGCCCCTGCACGACCCCCTACACTGTTCGAACACCACTGCACTGCCCTAAACCCTGAAACACCACCCCCAGCACGACCCCCTACACTGCCGAACACCACTGCACTGCCCTAAACCCTGAAACACCACCCCTTCACGACCCCCTACACTGCCCGAACACCACTGCACTGCCCTAAACCCTGAAATACTATCCCCAGCAAGACCCCCTACACTGCCCAAACACCACTCCACTGCCCTAAACCCTGAAACATCACCCCCAGCAAGACCCCCTACACTGCCCGAACACCACTGCCCTAAACCCTGAAACACCACCCCCAGCACGACCCCCTACACTGCCCGAACACCACTGCACTGCCCTAAACCCTGAAACACCACCCCAGCACGACCCCCTACACTGCCCGAACACCACTGCTCTGCCCAAAACCCTGAAACAAAAGCCCCAGCATGACCCCCTACACTGCCCGAACACCACTGCACTGCCCTAAAACCTGAAACACCAGCCCCAGCACGACCCCCTACACTGCCAGAACACCACTGCACTACCCTAAACCCATAAACACCACCCCCAGCATGACCCCCTACACTGCCTGAGCACCACTGCACTGCCCTAAACCCTGAAACACCAGCCCCAGCATGACCACCTACACTGCACGAACACCACTGCACTGCCCTAAACCCTGAAACACCAGCCCCAGCATGACCCCCTACACTGCCCGAACACCACTGCACTGCCCTAAACCGTGAAACACTAGCCCCAGCATGACCCCATACACTGCCAGAACACCATTGCACTGCCCTAAACCCTGAAACACCAGCCCCAGCACAACCCCCTACACTGCCCGAACACCACTGCACTGCCCTAAACCCTGAAACACCACCCCTGCACGCACCCCCTACACTGCCCGAACACCACTGCACTGCCCTAAACCCTGAAACACCACCCCCAGCACGACACCCTACACTGCCCGAACACCACTGCACTGCCCTAAACCCTGAAACATCACCCCCAGCAAGACCCCTACACTGCCCGAACACCACTGCCCTAAACCCTGAAACACCACCCCCAGCAAGACCCCTACACTGCCTGAACACCACTGCACTACCCTAAACCCAGAAACACCACCCCCAGCACGACCCCCTACACTGCCTGAGCACCACTGCACTGCCCTAAACCCTGAAACACCAGCCCCAGCATGACCCCCCTACACTGCCCGAACACCACTGCACTGCCCTAAACCCTGAAACACCAGCCCCAGAACGACCACCTACACTGCACGAACACCACTGCACTGCCCTAAACCCTGAAACACCAGCCCCAGAATGACCCCCTACACTGCACGAACACCACTGCACTGCCCTAAACCGTGAAACACTAGCCCCAGCACGACCCCCTACACTGCCAGAACACCATTGCACTGCCCTAAACCCTGAAACACCACCCCGTGCACGACCCCCTACACTGCCCGAACACCACTGCACTGCCCTAAACCCTGAAACACCACCCCCAGCACGACACCCTACACTGCCCGAACACCACTGCACTGCCCTAAACCCTGAAACACCATTCCCCCTGCACGACCCCCTACACTGCCCGAACACTACTGCACTGCCCTAAACCCTGAAACACCATCCCCAGCACGAACCCCTACACTGCACGAACACCCCTGCACTGCCCTGAACCCTGAAACACTACCCCCAGCAAGACCCCCTACACTGCCCGAACACCACTGCACTGCCTAAACCTTGAAACATCACCCCCAGCAAGACCACCTACACTGCCCGAACACCACTGCCCTAAACCCTGAAACACCACACCCAGCAAGACCCCCTACACTGCCCGAACACCACTGCACTACCCTAAACCCTACAACACTACCCCCAGCACGACCCCCTACACTACACAAGCACCACTGCACTACCCTAAACCCTAAAACACTACCCCAAGAACGACCCCCTACACTGCCCGAACACCACTGCACTGCCCTAAACCTTGAAACACCAGCCCCTGCACGACCCCCTACACTGTTCGAACACCACTGCACTGCCCTAAACCCTGAAACACCACCCTCAGCACGACCCCCTACACTGCCGAACACCACTGCACTGCCCTAAACCCTGAAACACCACCCCCTTCACGACCCCCTACACTGCCCGAACACCACTGCACTGCCCTAAACCCTGAAACACCACCCCCAGCACGGCCCCCTACACTGCCCAAACACCACTGCACTGCCCTAAACCCTGAAACACTATCCCCAGCAAGACCCCCTACACTGCCCAAACACCACTCCACTGCCCTAAACCCTGAAACATCACCCCCAGCAAGACCCCCTACACTGCCCGAACACCACTGCCCTAAACACTGAAACACCACCCCCAGCACGACCCCCTACACTGCCCGAACACCACTGCACTGCCCTAAACCCTGAAACACCACCCCCAGCACGACCCCCTACACTGCCCGAACACCACTGCTCTGCCCAAAACCCTGAAACACAAGCCCCAGCATGACCCCCTACACTGCCCGAACACCACTGCACTGCCCTAAACCCTGAAACACCAGCCCCAGCACGACCCCCTACACTGCCCGAACACCACTGCACTACTCTAAACCCATAAACACCACCCCCAGCACGACCCCCTACACTGCCTGAGCACCACTGCACTGCCCTAAACCCTGAAACACCAGCCCCAGCATGACCACCTACACTGCACGAACACCACTGCACTGCCCTAAACCCTGAAACACCACCCCATGCACGACCCCCTACACTGCCCGAACACCACTGCACTGCCCTAAACCCTGAAACACCAGCCCCAGCACGACACCCTACACTGCCCGAACACCACTGCACTGCCCTAAACCCTGAAACATCACCCCCAGCAAGACCCCTACACTGCCCGAACACCACTGCCTGCCCTAAACCCTGAAACACCAGCCCCAGCAAGACCCCCTACACTGCCCGAACACCACTGCACTGCCCTAAATCCTGAAACACCAGCCCCAGCACGACCCCCTACACTGCCCGAACACCACTGCACTGCCCTAAACCCTGAAACACCACCCCTGCATGACCCACTACACTGCCCGAACACCACTGCACTGCCCTAAACCCTGAAACACCACCCCTTCACGACCCCCTACACTGCCCGAACACCACTGCACTGCCCTAAACCATGAAACACCACCCCCAGCACGGCCCCCTACAATGCCCAAACACCACTGCACTGCCCTAAACCCTGAAACACTATCCCCAGCAAGACCCCCTACACTGCCCAAACACCATTCCACTGCCCTAAACCCTGAAACATCACCCCAGCAAGACCCCCTACACTGCCCGAACACCACTGCCCTAAACCCTGAAACACCACCCCCAGCACGACCCCCTACACTGCCCGAACACCACTGCACTGCCCTAAACCCTGAAACACCACCCCCAGCACGACCCCCTACACTGCACGAACACCACTGCTCTGCCCAAAACCCTGAAACACCAGCCCCAGCATGACCCCCTGCACTGCCCGAACACCACTGCACTGCCCTAAACCCTGAAACACCAGCCCCAGCACGAACCCCTACACTGCCCGAACACCACTGCACTACCCTAAACCCAGAAACACCACCCCCAGCACGACCCCCTACACTGCCTGAGCACCACTGCACTGCCCTAAACCCTTGAACACCAGCCCCAGCATGACCCCTAAACTGCCCGAACACCACTGCACTGCCCTAAACCCTGAAACACCAGCCCCAGCACGACCACCTACACTGCACAAACACCACTGCATTGCCCTAAACCCTGAAACACCAGCCCCAGAATGACCCCCTACACTGCCCGAACACCACTGCACTGCCCTAAACCGTGAAACACTAGCCCCAGCACGACCCCCTACACTGCCAGAACACCATTGCACTGCCCTAAACCCTGAAACACCAGCCCCAGCACAACCCCCTACACTGCCCGAACACTACTGCACTGCCCTAAACCCTGAAACACCACCCCGTGCACGACCCCCTACACTGCCCGAACACCACTGCACTGCCCTAAACCCTGAAACACCACCCCCAGCACGACACCCTACACTGCCCGAACACCACTGCACTGCCCTAAACCCTGAAACACCATTCCCCCTGCACGACCCCCTACACTGCCCGAACACTACTGCACTGCCCTAAACCCTGAAACACCATCCCCAGCACGACCCCCTACACTGCACGAACACCCCTGCACTGCCCTAAACCCTGAAACACTACCCCCAGCAAGACCCCCTACACTGCCCGAACACCACTACACTGCCCTAAACCCTGAAACATCACCCCCAGCAAGACCCCCTACACTGCCCGAACACCACTGCCCTAAACCCTGAAACACCACACCCATCAAGACCCCCTACACTGCCCGAACACCACTGCACTACCCTAAACCCTACAACACTACCCCCAGCACGACCCCCTACACCACACAAGTACCACTGCACTACCCTAAACCCTAAAACACTACCCCCAGAGCGACCCCCTACACTGCCCGAACACCACTGCACTGCCCTAAACCTTGAAACACCAGCCCCTGCACGACCCCCTACACTGTTCGAACACCACTGCACTGCCCTAAACCCTGAAACACCACCCCCAGCACGACCCCCTACACTGCCGAACACCACTGCACTGCCCTAAACCCTGAAACACCACCCCTTCACGACCCCCTACACTGCCCGAACACCACTGCACTGCCCTAAACCCTGAAATACTATCCCCAGCAAGACCCCCTACACTGCCCAAACACCACTCCACTGCCCTAAACCCTGAAACATCACCCCCAGCAAGACCCCCTACACTGCCCGAACACCACTGCCCTAAACCCTGAAACACCACCCCCAGCACGACCCCCTACACTGCCCGAACACCACTGCACTGCCCTAAACCCTGAAACACCACCCCAGCACGACTCCCTACACTGCCCGAACACCACTGCTCTGCCCAAAACCCTGAAACAAAAGCCCCAGCATGACCCCCTACACTGCCCGAACACCACTGCACTGCCCTAAACCCTGAAACACCAGCCCCAGCACGACCCCCTACACTGCCAGAACACCACTGCACTACCCTAAACCCATAAACACCACCCCCAGCATGACCCCCTACACTGCCTGAGCACCACTGCACTGCCCTAAACCCTGAAACACCAGCCCCAGCATGACCACCTACACTGCACGAACACCACTGCACTGCCCTAAACCCTGAAACACCAGCCCCAGCATGACCCCCTACACTGCCCGAACACCACTGCACTGCCCTAAACCGTGAAACACTAGCCCCAGCATGACCCCATACACTGCCAGAACACCATTGCACTGCCCTAAACCCTGAAACACCAGCCCCAGCACAACCCCCTACACTGCCCGAACACCACTGCACTGCCCTAAACCCTGAAACACCACCCCGTGCACGACCCCCTACACTGCCCGAACACCACTGCACTGCCCTAAACCCTGAAACACCACCCCCAGCACAACACCCTACACTGCCCGAACACCACTGCACTGCCCTAAACCCTGAAACATCACCCCCAGCAAGACCCCCTACACTGCCCGAACACCACTGCCCTAAACCCTGAAACACCACCCCCAGCAAGACCCCCTACACTGCCCGAACACCACTGCACTGCCCTAAACCCTGAAACACCAGCCCCAGCACGACCCCCTACATTGCCCGAACACCACTGCACTGCCCTAAACCCTGAAACACCACCCCCTGCATGACCCACTACACTGCCCGAACACCACTGCACTGCCCTAAACCCTGAAACACCATTCCCCCTGCACGACCCCCTACTCTGCCCGAACACTACTGCACTGGCCTAAACCCTGAAACACCATCCCCAGCAAGACCCCCTACACTGCACGAACACCCCTGCACTGCCCTAAACCCTGAAACACTACCCCCAGCAAGACCCCCTACACTGCCCGAACACCACTGCACTGCCCTAAACCCTGAAACATCACCCCCAGCAAGACCCCCTACACTGCCCGAACACCACTGCCCTTAACCCTGAAACACCAGCCCCAGCATGACCCCCTACATTGCCCGAACACCACTGCACTGCCCTAAACCCTGAAACACCACCCCCAGCACGACCCCCTACACTGCCCGAACACCACTGCACTGCCCTAAACCCTGAAACACCACCCCCAGCACGACCCCCTACACTGCCCGAACACCACTGCTCTGCCCAAAACCCTGAAACACAAGCCCCAGCACGACCCCCTACACTGCCCGAACACCACTGCACTGCCCTAAACCCTGAAACACCAGCCCCAGCACGACCCCCTACACTGCCCGAACACCACTGCACTATCCTAAACCCATAAACACCACCCCCAGCACGACCCCCTACACTGCCTGAGCACCACTGCACTGCCCTAAACCCTGAAACACCAGCCCCAGCATGACCCCCTACACTGCCCGAACACCACTGCACTGCCCTAAACCGTGAAACACTAGCCCCAGCACGACCCCCTACACTGCCAGAACACCATTGCACTGCCCTAAACCCTGAAACACCAGCCCCAGCACAACCCCCTACACTGCCCGAACACCACTGCACTGCCCTAAACCCTGAAACACCACCCCGTGCACGACCCCCTACACTGCCCGAACACCACTGCACTGCCCTAAACCCTGAAACACCACCCCCAGCACGACACCCTACACTGCCCGAACACCACTGCACTGCCCTAAACCCTGAAACATCACCCCCAGCAAGACCCCCTACACTGCCCGAACACCACTGCCCTAAACCCTGAAACACCACCCCCAGCAAGACCCCCTACACTGCCCGAACACCACTGCACTGCCCTAAACCCTGAAACACCAGCCCCAGCACGACCCCCTACATTGCCCGAACACCACTGCACTGCCCTAAACCCTGAAACACCACCCCTGCATGACCCACTACACTGCCCGAACACCACTGCACTGCCCTAAACCCTGAAACACCATTCCCCTGCACGACCACCTACTCTGCCCAAACACTACTGCACTGGCCAAAACCCTGAAACACCATCCCCAGCACGACCCCCTACACTGCACGAACACCCCTGCATTGCCCTAAACCCTGAAACACTACCCCCAGCAAGACCCCCTACACTGCCCGAACCCCACTGCACTGCCCTAAACCCTGAAACATCACCCCCAGCAAGACCCCCTACACTGCCTGAACACCACTGCCCTAAACCCTGAAACACCGCCCCCAGCAAGACCCCTACACTGCCCGAACACCACTGCACTGCCCTAAACCCTGAAACACCAGCCCCAGCACGACCCCCTGCATTGCCCGAACACCACTGCACTGCCCTAAACCCTGAAACATCACCCCCAGCAAGACCCCCTACACTGCCTGAACACCACTGCCCTTAACCCTGAAACACCAGCCCCAGCACTACCCCCTACATTGCCCGAACACCACTGCACTGCCCTAAACCCTGAAACACCACCCCCAGCACGACCCCCTACACTGCCCGAACACCACTGCACTGCCCTAAACCCTGAAACACCACCCCCAGCACGACCCCCTACACTGCCCGAACACCACTGCTCTGCCCAAAACCCTGAAACACAAGCCCCAGCACGACCCCCTACACTGCCCGAACACCACTGCACTGCCCTAAACCCTGAAACACCAGCCCCAGCACGACCCCCTACACTGCCCGAACACCACTGCACTACCCTAAACCCATAAACACCACCCCCAGCACGACCCCCTACACTGCCTGAGCACCACTGCACTGCCCTAAACCCTGAAACACCAGCCCCAGCATGACCCCCTACACTGCCCGAACACCACTGCACTGCCCTAAACCGTGAAACACTAGCCCCAGCACGACCCCCTACACTGCCAGAACACGATTGCACTGCCCTAAACCCTGAAACACCAGCCCCAGCACAACCCCCTACACTGCCCGAACACCACTGCACTGCCCTAAACCCTGAAACACCACCCCTGCACGACCCCCTACACTGCCCGAACACCACTGCACTGCCCTAAACCCTGAAACACCACCCCCAGCACGACACCCTACACTGCCCGAACACCACTGCACTGCCCTAAACCCTGAAACATCACCCCCAGCAAGACCCCTACACTGCCCGAACACCACTGCCCTAAACCCTGAAACACCACCCCCAGCAAGACCCCCTACACTGCCCGAACACCACTGCACTGCCCTAAACCCTGAAACACCAGCCCCAGCACGACCCCCTACATTGCCCGAACACCACTGCACTGCCCTAAACCCTGAAACACCACCCCCTGCATGACCCACTACACTGCCCGAACACCACTGCACTGCCCTAAACCCTGAAACACCATTCCCCCTGCATGACCACCTACTCTGCCCGAACACCATTGCACTGCCCAAAA
Organism: Calotriton arnoldi; assembly: GCA_963921515.1. Lineage (NCBI taxonomy): Eukaryota > Metazoa > Chordata > Amphibia > Caudata > Salamandridae > Calotriton > Calotriton arnoldi. The sequence continues at coordinate 143,072 of CAWUFW010020323.1, read as the reverse complement.
CCCTGAAACACCATCCCCAGCACGACCCCCTACACTGCACGAACACCCCTGCATTGCCCTAAACCCTGAAACACTACCCCCAGCAAGATCCCCTACACTGCCCGAACACCACTGCACTGCCCTAAACCCTGAAACATCACCCCCAGCAAGACCCCCTACACTGCCCGAACACCACTGCCCTAAACCCTGAAACACCACCCCCAGCAAGACCCCCTACACTGCCTGAACACCACTGCACTGCCCTAAACCCTGAAACACCAGCCCCAGCACGACCCCCTACATTGCCCGAACACCACTGCACTGCCCTAAACCCTGAAACACCACCCCCTGCATGACCCACTACACTGCCCGAACACCACTGCACTGCCCTAAACCCTGAAACACCACCCCAGCATGACCCCCTACACTGCCCGAACACCATTGCACTGCCCTAAACCCTGAAACATCACCCCCTGCACGACCCCCTACACTGCCCGAACACTACTGCACTGCCCTAAACCCTGAAACACCGCCCCCAGCATGACCCCTACACTGCACAAACACTACTGCACTGCCCTAAACCTTGAAACACCAGCCCCAGCAAGACCCCCTACACTGCCCGAACACCACTGCACTGCCCTAAACCCTGAAACATCACCCCCAGCAAGACCCCATACACTGCCCGAACACCACTGCCCTAAACCCTGAAACACCACCCCCAGCAAGACCCCCAGCAAGACCCGAACAACACTGCAGTGCCCTAAACCCTGAAACATCACCCCAGCAAGACCCCCTACACTGCCCGAACACCACTGCCCTAAACCCTGAAACACCACCCCCAGCACGACCCCCTACACTGCACGAACACCACTGCACTGCCCTAAACCCTGAAACACCACCCCCAGCATGACCCCTACACTGCACGAACACCACTGCTCTGCCCAAAACCCTGAAACACCAGCCCCAGCACGACCCCCTACACTGCCCGAACACCACTGCACTGCCCTAAACCCTGAAACACCAGCCCCAGCACGAACCCCTACACTGCCTGAACACCACTGCACTACCCTAAACCCAGAAACACCACCCCCAGCACGACCCCCTACACTGCCTGAGCACCACTGCACTGCCCTAAACCCTGAAACACCAGCCCCAGCATGACCCCCTACACTGCCCGAACACCACTGCACTGCCCTAAACCCTGAAACACCAGCCCCAGAACGACCACCTACACTGCACGAACACCACTGCACTGCCCTAAACCCTGAAACACCAGCCCCAGAATGACCCCCTACACTGCACGAACACCACTGCACTGCCCTAAACCGTGAAACACTAGCCCCAGCACGACCCCCTTCACTGCCAGAACACCATTGCACTGCCCTAAACCCTGAAACACCAGCCCCAGCACAACCCACTACACTGCCCGAACACTACTGCACTGCCCTAAACCCTGAAACACCACCCCGTGCATGACCCCCTACACTGCCCGAACACCACTGCACTGCCCTAAACCCTGAAACACCACCCCCAGCACGACACCCTACACTGCCCGAACACCACTGCACTGCCCTAAACCCTGAAACACCATTCCCCCTGCACGACCCCCTACACTGCCCGAACACTACTGCACTGCCCTAAACCCTGAAACACCATCCCCAGCACGAACCCCTACACTGCACGAACACCCCTGCACTGCCCTAAACCCTGAAACACTACCCCCAGCAAGACCCCCTACACTGCCCGAACACCACTGCACTGCCTAAACCTTGAAACATCACCCCCAGCAAGACCACCTACACTGCCCGAACACCACTGCCCTAAACCCTGAAACACCACACCCAGCAAGACCCCTACACTGCCCGAACACCACTGCACTACCCTAAACCCTACAACACTACCCCCAGCACGACCCCCTACACTACACAAGCACCACTGCACTACCCTAAACCCTAAAACACTACCCCAAGAACGACCCCCTACACTGCCCGAACACCACTGCACTGCCCTAAACCTTGAAACACCAGCCCCTGCACGACCCCCTACACTGTTCGAACACCACTGCACTGCCCTAAACCCTGAAACACCACCCTCAGCACGACCCCCTACACTGCCGAACACCACTGCACTGCCCTAAACCCTGAAACACCACCCCCTTCACGACCCCCTACACTGCCCGAACACCACTGCACTGCCCTAAACCCTGAAACACCACCCCCAGCACGGCCCCCTACACTGCCCAAACACCACTGCACTGCCCTAAACCCTGAAACACTATCCCCAGCAAGACCCCCTACACTGCCCAAACACCACTCCACTGCCCTAAACCCTGAAACATCACCCCCAGCAAGACCCCCTACACTGCCCGAACACCACTGCCCTAAACACTGAAACACCACCCCCAGCACGACCCCCTACACTGCCCGAACACCACTGCACTGCCCTAAACCCTGAAACACCACCCCCAGCACGACCCCCTACACTGCCCGAACACCACTGCTCTGCCCCAAACCCTGAAACACAATCCCCAGCATGACCCCCTAAACTGCCCGAACACCACTGCACTGCCCTAAACTCTGAAACACCAGCCCCAGCACGACCCCCTACACTGCCCGAACACCACTGCACTACTCTAAACCCATAAACACCACCCCCAGCACGACCCCCTACACTGCCTGAGCACCACTGCACTGCCCTAAACCCTGAAACACCAGCCCCAGCACGACCACCTACACTGCACGAACACCACTGCACTGCCCTAAACCCTGAAACACCACCCCGTGCACGACCCCCTACACTGCCCGAACACCACTGCACTGCCCTAAACCCTGAAACACCACCCCCAGCACGACACCCTACACTGCCCGAACACCACTGCACTGCCCTAAACCCTGAAACATCACCCCCAGCTAGACCCCTACACTGCCCGAACACCACTGCCCTAAACCCTGAAACACCACCCCCAGCAAGACCCCCTACACTGCCCGAACACCACTGCACTGCCCTAAATCCTGAAACACCAGCCCCAGCACGACCCCCTACATTGCCCGAACACCACTGCACTGCCCTAAACCCTGAAACACCACCCCCTGCATGACCCACTACACTGCCCGAACACCACTGCACTGCCCTAAACCCTGAAACACCATTCCCCTGCACGACCCCCTACTCTGCCCGAACACCACTGCACTGGCCTAAACCCTGAAACACCATCCCCAGCACGACCCCCTACACTGCACGAACACCACTGCACTGCCCTAAACCCTGAAACACTACCCCCAGCAAGACCCCCTACACTGCCCAAACACCACTGAACTGCCCTAAACCCTGAAACATCACCCCCAGCAAGACCCCCTACACTGCCCGAACACCACTGCCCTAAACCCTGAAACACCACCCCCAGCAAGACCCCCTACACTGCCCGAACACCACTGCACTGCCCTAAACCCTGAAACACCAGCCCCAGCACGACCACCTACATTGCCCGAACACCACTGCACTGCCCTAAACCCTGAAACACCACCCCCAGCACGACCCCCTACACTGCCCGAACACCACTGCACTGCCCTAAACCCTGAAACACCACCCCCAGCACGACCCCCTACACTGCCCGAACACCACTGCTCTGCCCAAAACCCTGAAATACCAGCCCCAGCACGACCCCCTACACTGCCCGAACACCACTGCACTGCCCTAAACCCTGAAACACCAGCCCCAGCACGACCCCCTAAACTGCCCGAACACCACTGCACTACCCTAAACCCATGAAACACCACCCCCAGCACGACCCCCTACACTGCCTGAGCACCACTGCACTGCCCTAAACCCTGAAACACCAGCCCCAGCACGACCCCCTACACTGCCCGAACACCACTGCACTGCCCTAAACCCTGAAACACCAGCCCCAGCACGACCACCTACACTGCACGAACACCACTGCACTGCCCTAAACCCTGAAACACCAGCCCCAGCATGACCCCCTACACTGCCCGAACACCACTGCACTGCCCTAAACCGTGAAACACTAGCCCCAGCACGACCCCCTACACTGCCAGAACACCATTGCACTGCCCTAAACCCTGAAACACCAGCCCCAGCACAACCCCCTACACTGCCTGAACACCACTGCACTGCCCTAAACCCTGAAACACCACCCCGTGCATGACCCCCTACACTGCCCGATCACCACTGCACTGCCCTAAACCCTGAAACACCACCCCCAGCACGACACCCTACACTGCCCGAACACCACTGCACTGCCCTAAACCCTGAAACATCACCCCCAGCAAGACCCACTACACTGCCCGAACACCACTGCACTGCCCTAAACCCTGAATCACCATTCCCCTGCACGACCCCCTACTCTGCCCGAACACTACTTCACTGGCCAAAACCCTGAAACACCATCCCCAGCACGACCCCCTACACTGCACGAACACCCCTGCACTGCCCTAAACCCTGAAACACTACCCCCAGCAAGACCCCTACACTGCCTGAACACCACTGCACTGCCCTAAACCCTGAAACATCACCCCCAGCAAGACCCCCTACACTGCCCGAACACCACTGCCCTAAACCCTGAAACACCACCCCCAGCAAGACCCCTACACTGCCCGAACACCACTGCACTGCCCTAAACCCTGAAACACCACCCCCTGCATGACCCACTACACTGCCCGAACACCACGGCACTGCCCTAAACCCTGAAACACTACCCCAGCACGACCCCCTACACTGCCCGAACACCATTGCACTGCCCTAAACCCTGAAACACCACCCCCTGCACGACCCCCTACACTGCCCGAACACTACTGCACTGCCCTAAACCCTGAAACACCGCCCCCAGCATGACCCCCTACACTGCACGAACACTACTGCACTGCCCTAAACCTTGAAACACCAGCCCCAGCAAGACCCCCTACACTGCCCGAACACCACTGCACTGCCCTAAACCCTGAAACATCACCCCCAGCAAGACCCCCTACACTGCCCGAACACCACTGCCCTAAACCCTGAAACACCACCCCCAGCAAGACCCCCTACACTGCCCGAACAACACTGCAGTGCCCTAAACCCTAAAACACCACCCCCAGCACGACCCCCTACACTGCCCGAACACCACTGCTCTGCCCAAAACCCTGAAACACCAGCCCCAGCACGACCCCCTACACTGCCCGAACACCACTGCACTGCCCTAAACCCTGAAACACCATCACCAGCATGACCCCCTACACTTCCCGAACACCACTGCACTGCCCTAAACCCTGAAACACCACCCCCAGCACGACCGCCTACACTGCCTGAAAACCACTGCACTGCCCTAAACCCTGAAACACCAGCCCCAGCACGACCCCCTACACTGCCCGAACACCACTGCACTGCCCTAAACCCTCAAACACCAGCCCCAGCAAGACCCCCTACACTGCCCGAACACCACTGCACTACCCTAAACCCTGAAACACCAGCCCCAGCAAGATCCCCTACACTGCCCGAACACAACTGCACTGCCCTAAACCCTGAAACACCAGTCCCAGCAAGACCCCTACACTGCCCGAACACCACTGCACTGCCCTAAACCCTGAAACACCACCCCTAGCAAGACCCCCTACACTTCCCGAACACCACTGCGCTGCCCTAAACGCTGAAACATCAGCCCCAGCAAGACCCCCTACACTGCGCGAACACCATTGCACTGCCCTAAACCCTGAAACACCACCCCCAGCAAGACCCCCTACACTGCCCGAACACCACTGCACTAAACCCGGAAACACCAGCCCCAGCAAGACCACCTACACTGCCCGAACACCACTGCACTGCCCAAAACCCTGAAACACCACCCCCAGCACGACACCCTACACTGCCCGAACACCACTGCACTGCCCTAAACCCTGAAACACCACCCCCAGCACGACCCCCTACACTGCCCGAACACCACTGCACTGCCCTAAACCCTGAAACACCACCCCCTGCACGACCCCCTACACTGCCCGAACACCACTGCACTGCCCTAAACCCTAAAACTCTACCCCCAGCATGACCCCCTACACTGCCCGAACACCACTGCACTGCCCTAAACCCTGACTCACCACCCCCTGCACGACCCCCTACACTGCCCGAACACCACTACACTGCCCTAAACCCAGAAACACCACCCCCAGCACGACCCCCTACACTGCCCGAACACCACTGCACTGCCCTAAACCCTGAAACACCACCCCCAGCACGACCCCCTACACTGCCCAAACACCACTGCACTGCCCTAAACCCTGAAACACCACCCCCAGCACAACCCCCTACACTGCCTGAACACCACTGAACCTAAACCCTGAAACACCACCCCCAGCAAGACCCCCTACACTGCCCGAATACCACTGCACTGCCCTAAAGCCTGAAACACCACCTCCAACACAACCCCCTACACTGCTTGAACACCATTGCTCTGCCCTAAACCCTGAAACACTGCCCCCAGCAAGACCCCCTACACTGCCCGAACACCACTGCACTGCCCTAAACCCTGAAACATCACCCCCAGCAAGACCCCCTACACTGCCCGAACACCACTGCCCTAAACCCTGAAACACCACCCCCAGCACGACCCCCTACACTGCTCGAACACCACTGCACTGCCCTAAACCCTGAAACACCACCCCCAGCATGACCCCCTACACTGCCCGAACACCACTGCTCTGCCCAAAACACTGAAACACCAGCCCCAGCATGACCCCCTACACTGCCCGAACACCACTGCACTGCCCTAAACCCTGAAACACCAGCCCCAGCACGAACCCCTACACTGCCCGAACACCACTGCACTACACTAAACCCAGAAACACCACCCCCAGCATGACCCCCTACACTGCCCGAGCACCACTGCCTGCACTGCCCTAAACCCTGAAACACCAGCCCCAGCACGACCCCCTACACTGCCTGAACACTACTGCACTGCCCTAAACCATGAAACACCATCCCCAGCACGACCCCCTACACTGCACGAACACCACTGCACTGCCCTAAACCCTGAAACACTACCCCCAGCAAGACCCCCTACACTGCCCGAAACACCACTGCACTGCCCTAAACCCTAAAACACCAGCCCCAGCACGACCCCCTACACTGCCCGAACACCACTGCACTGCCCTAAACCCATGAAACACCACCCCCAGCACGACCCCCTACACTGCCTGAGCACCACTGCACTGCCCTAAACCCTGAAACACCAGCCCCAGCATGACCCCCTACACTGCCCGAACATCACAGCACTGCCCTAAACCCTGAAGCACCAGCCCCAACATGACCACCTACACTGCACGAACACCACTGCACTGCCCTAAACCCTGAAACACCAGCCCCAGCACGACCCCCTACACTGCCAGAACACCATTGCACTGCCCTAAACCCTGAAACACCAGCCCCAGCACAACCCCCTACACTGCCCGAGCACCACTGCCTGCACTGCCCTAAACCCTGAAACACCAGCCCCAGCATGACACCCTACACTGCCCGAACACCACTGCACTGCCTTAAACCCTGAAACATCACCCCCAGCAAGACCCCTACACTGCCCAAACACCACTGCCCTAAACCCTGAAACACCACCCCCAGCAAGACCCCTACACTGCCCGAACACCACTGCACTGCCCTAAACCCTGAAACACCAGCCCCAGCACGACACCCTACACTGCCCGAACACCACTGCACTGCCTTAAACCCTGAAACATCACCCCCAGCAAGACCCCCTACACTGCCCGAACACCACTGCCCTAAACCCTGAAACACCACCCCCAGCAAGACCCCCTACACTGCCCGAACACCACTGCACTGCCCTAAACCCTGAAACACCACCCCTGCATGACCCACTACACTGCCCGAACACCACTGCACTGCCCTAAACCCTGAAACACCATTCCCCCTGCACGACCCCCTACTCTGCCCGAACACTACTGCACTGGCCTAAACCCTGAAACACCATCCCCAGCACGACCCACTACACTGCCCGAACACCACTGCACTGCCCTAAACCCTGAAACACCATTCCCCCTGCACGACCCCCTACTCTGCCCGAACACTACTGCACTGGCCTAAACCCTGAAACACCATCCCCAGCACGACCCCCTACACTGCCCGAACACCCCTGCACTGCCCTAAACCCTGAAACACTACCCCCAGTAAGACCCCCTACACTGCCCAAACACCACTGAACTGCCCTAAACCCTGAAACATCACCCCCAGCAAGACCCCCTACACTGTCCGAACACCACTGCCTGCCCTAAACCCTGAAACACCACCCCCAGCAAGACCCCCTACACTGCCCGAACACCACTGCACTGCCCTAAACCCTGAAACACCAGCCCCAGCACGACCACCCTACATTGCCCGAACACCACTGCACTGCCCTAAACCCTGAAACACCACCCCCAGCACGACCCCCTACACTGCCCGAACACCACTGCACTGCCCTAAACCCTGAAACACCACCCCCAGCAAGACCCCCTACACTGCCCGAACACCACTGCACTGCCCTAAACCCTGAAACACCACCCCTGCATGACCCACTACACTGCCCGAACACCACTGCACTGCCCTAAACCCTGAAACACCATTCCCCAGCACGACCCCCTACTCTGCCCGAACACCACTGCACTGCCCTAAACCCTGAAACACCATCCCCAGCACGACCCACTACACTGCCCGAACACCACTGCACTGCCCTAAACCCTGAAACACCATTCCCCTGCACGACCCCCTACTCTGCCCGAACACTACTGCACTGGCCTAAACCCTGAAACACCATCCCCAGCACGACCCCCTACACTGCACGAACACCACTGCACTGCCCTAAACCCTGAAACACCACCCCCAGCAAGACCCCCTACACTACCCAAACACCACTGAACTGCCCTAAACCCTGAAACATCACCCCCAGCAAGACCCCCTACACTGTCCGAACACCACTGCAGCCCTAAACCCTGAAACACCACCCCCAGCAAGACCCCCTACACTGCCCGAACACCACTGCACTGCCCTAAACCCTGAAACACCAGCCCCAGCACGACCACCTACATTGCCCGAACACCACTGCACTGCCCTAAACCCTGAAACACCACCCCCAGCACGACCCCCTACACTGCCCGAACACCACTGCACTGCCCTAAACCCTGAAACACCACCCCCAGCACGACTCCCTACACTGCCCGAACACCACTGCTCTGCCCAAAACCCTGAAATACAAGCCCCAGCACGACCCCCTACACTGCCCGAACACCACTGCACTGCCCTAAACCCTGAAACACCAGCCCCAGCACGACCCCCTAAACTTCCCGAACACCACTGCACTACCCTAAACCCATAAACACCACCCCCAGCACGACCCCCTACACTGCCTGAGCACCACTGCACTGCCCTAAACCCTGAAACACCAGCCCCAGCATGACCCCTACACTGCCCGAACACCACTGCACTGCCCTAAACCCTGAAACACCAGCCCCAGCATGACCACCTACACTGCACCGAACACCACTGCACTGCCCTAAACCCTGAAACACCAGCCCCAGCATGACCCCCTACACTGCCCGAACACCACTGCACTGCCCTAAACCGTGAAACACTAGCCCCAGCACGACCCCCTACACTGCCAGAACACCATTCCACTGCCCTAAACCCTGAAACACCAGCCCCAGCACAACCCCCTACACTGCCTGAACACCACTGCACTGCCCTAAACCCTGAAACACCACCCCGTGCATGACCCCCTACACTGCCCGATCACCACTGCACTGCCCTAAACCCTGAAACACCACCCCCAGCACGACACCCTACACTGCCCGAACACCACTGCACTGCCCTAAACCCTGAAACATCACCCCCAGCAAGACCCACTACACTGCCCGAACACCACTGCACTGCCCTAAACCCTGAATCACCATTCCCCTGCACGACCCCCTACTCTGCCCGAACACTACTTCACTGGCCAAAACCCTGAAACACCATCCCCAGCACGACCCCCTACACTGCACGAACACCCCTGCACTGCCCTAAACCCTGAAACACTACCCCCAGCAAGACCCCCTACACTGCCTGAACACCACTGCACTGCCCTAAACCCTGAAACATCACCCCCAGCAAGACCCCCTACACTGCCCGAACACCACTGCCCTAAACCCTGAAACACCACCCCCAGCAAGACCCCTACACTGCCCGAACACCACTGCACTGCTCCTAAACCCTGAAACACCACCCCTGCATGACCCACTACACTGCCCGAACACCACGGCACTGCCCTAAACCCTGAAACACTACCCCAGCACGACCCCCTACACTGCCCGAACACCATTGCACTGCCCTAAACCCTGAAACACCACCCCCTGCACGACCCCCTACACTGCCCGAACACTACTGCACTGCCCTAAACCCTGAAACACCGCCCCCAGCATGACCCCCTACACTGCACGAACACTACTGCACTGCCCTAAACCTTGAAACACCAGCCCCAGCAAGACCCCCTACACTGCCCGAACACCACTGCACTGCCCTAAACCCTGAAACATCACCCCCAGCAAGACCCCCTACACTGCCCGAACACCACTGCCCTAAACCCTGAAACACCACCCCCAGCAAGACCCCCTACACTGCCCGAACAACACTGCAGTGCCCTAAACCCTAAAACACCACCCCCAGCACGACCCCCTACACTGCCCGAACACCACTGCTCTGCCCAAAACCCTGAAACACCAGCCCCAGCACGACCCCCTACACTGCCCGAACACCACTGCACTGCCCTAAACCCTGAAACACCATCCCCAGCATGACCCCCTACACTGCCCGAACACCACTGCACTGCCCTAAACCCTGAAACACCACCCCCAGCACGACCGCCTACACTGCCTGAAAACCACTGCACTGCTCTAAACCCTGAAACACCAGCCCCAGCACGACCCCCTACACTGCCCGAACACCACTTCACTGCCCTAAACCCTCAAACACCAGCCCCAGCAAGACCCCCTACACTGCCCGAACACCACTGCACTACCCTAAACCCTGAAACAACAGCCCCAGCAAGACCCCCTACACTGCCCGAACACCACTGCACTGCCCTAAACCCTGAAACACCAGTCCCAGCAAGACCCCCTACACTGCCCGAACACCACTGCACTGCCCTAAACTCTGAAACACCATCCCCAGCAAGACCCCCTACACTGCCCGAACACCACTGCGCTGCCCTAAACGCTGAAACATCAGCCCCAGCAAGACCCCCTACACTGCGCGAACACCATTGCACTGCCCTAAACCCTGAAACACCACCCCCAGCAAGACCCCCTACACTGCCCGAACACCACTGCACTAAACCCGGAAACACCAGCCCCAGCAAGACCACCTACACTGCCCGAACACCACTGCACTGCCCAAAACCCTGAAACACCACCCCCAGCACGACACCCTACACTGCCCGAACACCACTGCACTGCCCTAAACCCTGAAACACCACCCCCAGCACGACCCCTACACTGCCCGAACACCACTGCACTGCCCTAAACCCTGAAACACCACCCCCTGCACGACCCCCTACACTGCCCGAACACCACTGCACTGCCCTAAACCCTAAAACTCTACCCCCAGCATGACCCCCTACACTGCCCGAACACCACTGCACTGCCCTAAACCCTGACTCACCACCCCCTGCACGACCCCCTACACTGCCCGAACACCACTACACTGCCCTAAACCCAGAAACACCACCCCCAGCACGACCCCCTACACTGCCCAAACACCACTGCACTGCCCTAAACCCTGAAACACCACCCCCAGCACGACCCCCTACACTGCCCAAACACCACTGCACTGCCCTAAACCCTGAAACACCACCCCCAGCACAACCCCCTACACTGCCTGAACACCACTGAACTAAACCCTGAAACACCACCCCCAGCAAGACCCCCTACACTGCCCGAATACCACTGCACTGCCCTAAAGCCTGAAACACCACCTCCAACACAACCCCCTACACTGCTTGAACACCATTGCTCTGCCCTAAACCCTGAAACACTGCCCCCAGCAAGACCCCCTACACTGCCCGAACACCACTGCACTGCCCTAAACCCTGAAACATCACCCCCAGCAAGACCCCCTACACTGCCCGAACACCACTGCCCTAAACCCTGAAACACCACCCCCAGCACGACCCCCTACACTGCTCGAACACCACTGCACTGCCCTAAACCCTGAAACACCACCCCCAGCATGACCCCCTACACTGCCCGAACACCACTGCTCTGCCCAAAACACTGAAACACCAGCCCCAGCATGACCCCCTACACTGCCCGAACACCACTGCACTGCCCTAAACCCTGAAACACCAGCCCCAGCACGAACCCCTACACTGCCCGAACACCACTGCACTACCCTAAACCCAGAAACACCACCCCCAGCATGACCCCCTACACTGCCCGAGCACCACTGCCTGCACTGCCCTAAACCCTGAAACACCAGCCCCAGCACGACCCCCTACACTGCCTGAACACTACTGCACTGCCCTAAACCATGAAACACCATCCCCAGCACGACCCCCTACACTGCACGAACACCACTGCACTGCCCTAAACCCTGAAAAACTACCCCCAGCAAGACCCCTACACTGCCCGAACACCACTGCACTGCCCTAAACCCTAAAACACCAGCCCCAGCACGACCCCCTACACTGCCCGAACACCACTGCACTGCCCTAAACCCATGAAACACCAGCCCCAGCACGACCCCCTACACTGCCTGAGCACCACTGTACTGCCCTAAACCCTGAAACACCAGCCCCAGCATGACCCCCTACACTGCCCGAACATCACAGCACTGCCCTAAACCCTGAAGCACCAGCCCCAGCATGACCACCTACACTGCACCGAACACCACTGCACTGCCCTAAACCCTGAAACACCAGCCCCAGCACGACCCCCTACACTGCCAGAACACCATTGCACTGCCCTAAACCCTGAAACACCAGCCCCAGCACAACCCCCTACACTGCCCGAACTCCACTGCACTGCCCTAAACCCTGAAACACTACCCCGTGCACGACCCCCTACACTGCCGGAACACCACTGCACTGCCCTAAACCCTGAAACACCACCCCCAGCATGACACCCTACACTGCCCGAACACCACTGCACTGCCTTAAACCCTGAAACATCACCCCCAGCAAGACCCCCTACACTGCCCAAACACCACTGCCCTAAACCCTGAAACACCACCCCCAGCAAGACCCCCTACACTGCCCGAACACCACTGCACTGCCCTAAACCCTGAAACACCAGCCCCAGCACGACACCCTACACTGCCCGAACACCACTGCACTGCCTTAAACCCTGAAACATCACCCCCAGCAAGACCCCCTACACTGCCCGAACACCACTGCCCTAAACCCTGAAACACCACCCCCAGCAAGACCCCCTACACTGCCCGAACACCACTGCACTGCCCTAAACCCTGAAACACCACCCCTGCATGACCCACTACACTGCCCGAACACCACTGCACTGCCCTAAACCCTGAAACACCATTCCCCCTGCACGACCCCCTACTCTGCCCGAACACTACTGCACTGGCCTAAACCCTGAAACACCATCCCCAGCACGACCCCCTACACTGCACGAACACCCCTGCACTGCCCTAAACCCTGAAACACTACCCCCAGCAAGACCCCCTACACTGCCCGAACACCACTGCACTGCCCTAAACCCATAAACACCACCACCAGCACGACCCCCTACACTGCCTGAGCACCACTGTACTGCCCTAAACCCTGAAACACCATCCCCAGCATGACCCCCTACACTGCCCGAACATCACAGCACTGCCCTAAACCCTGAAGCACCAGCCCCAGCATGACCACCTACACTGCACGAACACCACTGCACTGCCCTAAACCCTGAAACACCAGCCCCAGCACGACCCCCTACACTGCCAGAACACCAATGCACTGCCCTAAACCCTGAAACACCAGCCCCAGCACAACCCCCTACACTGCCCGAACACCACTGCACTGCCCTAAACCCTGAAACACTACCCCATGCACGACCCCCTACACTGCCCGAACACCACTGCACTGCCCTAAACCCTGAAACACCACCCCCAGCATGACACCCTACACTGCCTGAACACCACTGCACTGCCTTAAACCCTGAAACATCACCCCCAGCAAGACCCCCTACACTGCCCGAACACCACTGCCCTAAACCCTGAAACACCACCCCCAGCAAGACCCCCTACACTGCCCGAACACCACTGCACTGCCCTAAACCCTGAAACACCAGCCCCAGCACGACACCCTACACTGCCCGAACACCACTGCACTGCCCTAAACCCTGAAACATCACCCCCAGCAAGACCCCCTACACTGCCCGAACACCACTGCCCTAAACCCTGAAACACCACCCCCAGCAAGACCCCCTACACTGCCCGAACACCACTGCACTGCCCTAAACCCTGAAACACCACCCCTGCATGACCCACTACACTGCCCGAACACCACTGCACTGCCCTAAACCCTGAAACACCATTCCCCTGCACGACCCCCTACTCTGCCCGAACACTACTGCACTGGCCTAAACCCTGAAACACCATCCCCAGCACGACCCCCTACACTGCATGAACACCCCTGCACTGCCCTAAACCCTGAAACACTACCCCCAGCAAGACCCCTACACTGCCCGAACACCACTGCACTGCCCTAAACCCTGAAACATCACCCCCAGCAAGACCCCCTACACTGCCCGAACACCACTGCACTGCCCTAAACCCTGAAACATCACCCCCAGCAAGACCCCCTACACTGCCCGAACACCACTGCCCTAAACCCTGAAACACCACCCCCAGCAAGACCCCTACACTGCCCGAACAATACTGCAGTGCCCTAAACCCTAAAACACCACCCCCAGCACGACCCCCTACACTGCCCGAACACCACTGCTCTGCCCAAAACCCTGAAACACCAGCCCCAGCACGACCCCCTACACTGCCCGAACACCACTGCACTGCCCTAAACCCTGAAACACCACCCCCAGCACGACCCCCTACACTGCCCGAACACCACTGCACTGCCCTAAACCCTGAAACACCACCCCCAGCACGACCGCCTACACTGCCTGAAACCACTGCACTGCCCTAAACCCTGAAACACCAGCCCCAGCACGACCCCTACACTGCCCGAACACCACTGCACTGCCCTAAACCCTGAAACACCACCCCCAGCATGACACCCTACACTGCCCGAACACCACTGCACTGCCTTAAACCCTGAAACATCACCCCCAGCAAGACCCCCTACACTGCCCGAACACCACTGCCCTAAACCCTGAAACACCACCCCCAGCAAGACCCCTACACTGCCCGAACACCACTGCACTGCCCTAAACCCTGAAACACCAGCCCCAGCACGACACCCTACACTGCCCGAACACCACTGCACTGCCTTAAACCCTGAAACATCACCCCCAGCAAGACCCCCTACACTGCCCGAACACCACTGCCCTAAACCCTGAAACACCACCCCCAGCAAGACCCCCTACACTGCCCGAACACCACTGCACTGCCCTAAACCCTGAAACACCACCCCTGCATGACCCACTACACTGCCCGAACACCACTGCACTGCCCTAAACCCTGAAACACCATTCCCCTGCACGACCCCCTACTCTGCCCGAACACCACTGCACTGGCCTAAACCCTGAAACACCATCCGCAGCACGACCCCCTACACTGCACCGAACACCCCTGCACTGCCCTAAACCCTGAAACACTACCCCCAGCAAGACCCCCTACACTGCCCGAACACCACTGCACTGCCCTAAACCCTGAAACATCACCCCCAGCAAGACCCCCTACACTGCCCGAACACCACTGCCCTAAACCCTGAAACACCACCCCCAGCAAGACCCCCTACACTGCCCGAACACCACTGCACTGCCCTAAACCCTGAAACACCAGCCCCAGCACGACCCCCTACATTGCCCGAACACCACTGCACTGCCCTAAACCCTGAAACACCACCCCCTGCATGACCCACTACACTGCCCGAACACCACTGCACTGCCCTAAACCCTGAAACACCACCCCCAGCACGACCCCCTACACTGCCCGAACACCATTGCACTGCCCTAAACCCTGAAACACCACCCCTGCACGACCCCCTACACTGCCCAAACACTACTGCACTGCCCTAAACCCTGAAACACCGACCCCAGCATGACCCCCTACACTGCACGAACACTACTGCACTGCCCTAAACCCTGAAACACTAACCCAGCAAGACCCCCTACACTGCCCGAACACCACTGCACTGCCCTAAACCCTGAAACATCACCCCCAGCAAGACCCCCTACACTGCCCGAACACCACTGCCCTAAACCCTGAAACACCACCCCCAGCAAGACCCCCTACACTGCCCGAACAATACTGCAGTGCCCTAAACCCTAAAACACCACCCCCAGCACGACCCCCTACACTGCCCGAACACCACTGCTCTGCCCAAAACCCTGAAACACCAGCCCCAGCATGACCCCCTACACTGCCCGAACACCACTGCACTGCCCTAAACCCTGAAACACCACCCCCAGCACGACCCCCTACACTGCCCGAACACCACTGCACTGCCCTAAACCCTGAAACACCACCCCCAGCACGACCGCCTACACTGCCTGAAAACCACTGCACTGCCCTAAACCCTGAAACACCAGCCCCAGCACGACCCACTACACTGCCCGAACATCACTGCACTGCCCTAAACCCTCAAACACCAGCCCCAGCACGACCCCCTACACTGCCCGAACACCACTGCACTACCCTAAACCCTGAAACACCAGCCCCAGCAAGACACCCTACACTGCCCGAACACCACTGCACTGCCCTAAACCCTGAAACACCACCCCCAGCAAGACCCCCTACACTGCCCGAACACCACTGCACTGCCCTAAACGCTGAAACATCAGCCCCAGCAAGACCCCCTACACTGCGCGAACACCATTGCACTGCCCTAAACACTGAAACACCACGCCCAGCAAGACCCCCTACACTGCCCGAACACCACTGCACTAAACCCAGAAACACCAGCCCCAGCAAGACCACCTACACTGCCCGAGCACCACTGCACTGCCCAAAACCCTGAAACACCACCCCCAGCATGACACCCTACACTGCCCGAACACCACTGCACTGCCCTAAACCCTGAAACACCACCCCCAGCACGACCCCTACACTGCCCGAGCACCACTGCACTGCCCTAAACCCTGAAACACCACCCCCTGCACGACGCCCTATACTGCCCGAACACCACTGCACTGCCCTAAACCCTAAAACTCTACCCCCAGCATGACCCCCTACACTGCCCGAACACCACTGCACTGCCCTAAACCCTGACTCACCACCCCCTGCACGACCCCCTACACTGCCCGAACACCACTACACTGCCCTAAACCCAGAAACACCACTCCCAGCACGACCCCCTACACTGCCCAAACACCACTGCACTGCCCTAAACCCTGAAACACCACCCCCAGCACGACCCCCTACACTGCCCAAACACCACTGCACTGCCCTAAACCCTGAAACACCACCCCCAGCACGACCCCCTACACTGCCTGAACACCACTGAACTAAACCCTGAAACACCACCCCCAGCAAGACCCCCTACACTGCCCGAATACCACTGCACTGCCCTAAAGCCTGAAACACCACCTCCAACACAACCCCCTACACTGCTTGAACACCATTGCTCTGCCCTAAACCCTGAAACACTGCCCCCAGCAAGACCCCCTACACTGCCCGAACACCACTGCACTGCCCTAAACCCTGAAACATCACCCCCAGCAAGACCCCCTACACTGCCCGAACACCACTGCCCTAAACCCTGAAACACCACCCCCAGCACGACCCCCTACACTGCTCGAACACCACTGCACTGCCCTAAACCCTGAAACACCACCCCCAGCATGACCCCCTACACTGCCCGAACACCACTGCTCTGCCCAAAACACTGAAACACCAGCCCCAGCATGACCCCCTACACTGCCCGAACACCACTGCACTGCCCTAAACCCTGAAACACCAGCCCCAGCACGAACCCCTACACTGCCCGAACACCACTGCACTACCCTAAACCCAGAAACACCACCCCCAGCATGACCCCCTACACTGCCCGAGCACCACTGCCTGCACTGCCCTAAACCCTGAAACACCAGCCCCAGCACGACCCCCTACACTGCCTGAACACTACTGCACTGCCCTAAACCATGAAACACCATCCCCAGCACGACCCCCTACACTGCACCGAACACCACTGCACTGCCCTAAACCCTGAAAACTACCCCCAGCAAGACCCCCTACACTGCCCGAACACCACTGCACTGCCCTAAACCCTAAAACACCAGCCCCAGCACGACCCCCTACACTGCCCGAACACCACTGCACTGCCCTAAACCCATGAAACACCACCCCCAGCACGACCCCCTACACTGCCCGAGCACCACTGCACTGCCCTAAACCCTGAAACACCAGCCCCAGCATGACCCCCTACACTGCCCGAACATCACAGCACTGCCCTAAACCCTGAAGCACCAGCCCCAGCATGACCACCTACACTGCACGAACACCACTGCACTGCCCTAAACCCTGAAACACCAGCCCCAGCACGACCCCCTACACTGCCAGAACACCATTGCACTGCCCTAAACCCTGAAACACCAGCCCCAGCACAACCCCCTACACTGCCCGAACACCACTGCACTGCCCTAAACCCTGAAACACCACCCCGTGCACGACCCCCTACACTGCCGGAACACCACTGCACTGCCCTAAACCCTGAAACACCACCCCCAGCATGACACCCTACACTGCCCGAACACCACTGCACTGCCTTAAACCCTGAAACATCACCCCCAGCAAGACCCCCTACACTGCCCAAACACCACTGCCCTAAACCCTGAAACACCACCCCCAGCAAGACCCCCTACACTGCCCGAACACCACTGCACTGCCCTAAACCCTGAAACACCAGCCCCAGCACGACACCCTACACTGCCCGAACACCACTGCACTGCCTTAAACCCTGAAACATCACCCCCAGCAAGACCCCCTACACTGCCCGAACACCACTGCCTCCTAAACCCTGAAACACCACCCCCAGCAAGACCCCCTACACTGCCCGAACACCACTGCACTGCCCTAAACCCTGAAACACCACCCCTGCATGACCCACTACACTGCCCGAACACCACTGCACTGCCCTAAACCCTGAAACACCATTCCCCCTGCACGACCCCCTACTCTGCCCGAACACTACTGCACTGGCCTAAACCCTGAAACACCATCCCCAGCACGACCCCCTACACTGCACGAACACCCCTGCACTGCCCTAAACCCTGAAACACTACCCCCAGCAAGACCCCTACACTGCCCGAACACCACTGCACTGCCCTAAACCCTGAAACATCACCCCCAGCAAGACCCCCTACACTGCCCGAACACCACTGCACTGCCCTAAACCCTGAAACATCACCCCCAGCAAGACCCCCTACACTGCCCGAACACCACTGCCCTAAACCCTGAAACACCACCCCCAGCAAGACCCCCTACACTGCCCGAACAATACTGCAGTGCCCTAAACCCTAAAACACCACCCCCAGCACGACCCCCTACACTGCCCGAACACCACTGCACTGCCCTAAACCCTGAAACACCAGCCCCAGCACGACCCCCTACACTGCCCGAACACCACTGCACTGCCCTAAACCCTGAAACACCACCCCCAGCACGACCCCCTACACTGCCCGAACACCACTGCACTGCCCTAAACCCTGAAACACCACCCCCAGCACGACCGCCTACACTGCCTGAACACCACTGCACTGCCCTAAACCCTGAAACACCAGCCCCAGCACGACCCCCTACACTGCCCGAACACCACTGCACTGCCCTAAACCCTGAAACACCACCCCCAGCATGACACCCTACACTGCCCGAACACCACTGCACTGCCTTAAACCCTGAAACATCACCCCCAGCAAGACCCCCTACACTGCCCGAACACCACTGCCCTAAACCCTGAAACACCACCCCCAGCAAGACCCCCTACACTGCCCGAACACCACTGCACTGCCCTAAACCCTGAAACACCAGCCCCAGCACGACACCCTACACTGCCCGAACACCACTGCACTGCCTTAAACCCTGAAACATCACCCCCAGCAAGACCCCCTACACTGCCCGAACACCACTGCCCTAAACCCTGAAACACCACCCCCAGCAAGACCCCCTACACTGCCCGAACACCACTGCACTGCCCTAAACCCTGAAACACCACCCCCTGCATGACCCACTACACTGCCCGAACACCACTGCACTGCCCTAAACCCTGAAACACCATTCCCCCTGCACGACCCCCTACTCTGCCTGAACACTACTGCACTGGCCTAAACCCTGAAACACCATCCCCAGCACGACCCCCTACACTGGACGAACACCCCTGCACTGCCCTAAACCCTGAAACACTACCCCCAGCAAGACCCCCTACACTGCCCGAACACCACTGCACTGCCCTAAACCCTGAAACATCACCCCCAGCAAGACCCCCTACACTGCCCGAACACCACTGCCCTAAACCCTGAAACACCACCCCCAGCAAGACCCCCTACACTGCCCGAACACCACTGCACTGCCCTAAACCCTGAAACACCAGCCCCAGCACGACCCCCTACATTGCCCGAACACCACTGCACTGCCCTAAACCCTGAAACACCACCCCTGCATGACCCACTACACTGCCCGAACACCACTGCACTGCCCTAAACCCTGAAACACCACCCCCAGCACGACCCCCTACACTGCCCGAACACCATTGCACTGCCCTAAACCCTGAAACACCACCCCCTGCACGACCCCCTACACTGCCCAAACACTACTGCACTGCCCTAAACCCTGAAACACCGACCCCAGCATGACCCCCTACACTGCACGAACACTACTGCACTGCCCTAAACCCTGAAACACTAACCCCAGCAAGAACCCCTACACTGCCCGAACACCACTGCACTGCCCTAAACCCTGAAACATCACCCCCAGCAAGACCCCCTACACTGCCCGAACACCACTGCCCTAAACCCTGAAACACCACCCCCAGCAAGACCCCCTACACTGCCCGAACAACACAGCACTGCCCAAAACCCTAAAACACCACCCCCAGCACGACCCCCTACACTGCCCGAACACCACTGCTCTGCCCAAAACCCTGAAACACCAGCCCCAGCATGACCCCCTAAACTGCCCGAACACCACTGCACTGCCCTAAACCCTGAAACACCACCCCCAGCACGACCCCCTACACTGCCCGAACACCACTGCACTGCCCTAAACCCTGAAACACCACCCCCAGCACGACCGCCTACACTGCCTGAAAACCACTGCACTGCCCTAAACCCTGAAACACCAGCCCCAGCACGACCCCCTACACTGCCCGAACACCACTGCACTGCCCTAAACCCTCAAACACCAGCCCCAGCACGACCCCCTACACTGCCCGAACACCACTGCACTACCCTAAACCCTGAAACACCAGCCCCAGCAAGACACCCTACACTGCCCGAACACCACTGCACTGCCCTAAACCCTGAAACACCACCCCCAGCAAGACCCCCTACACTGCCCGAACACCACTGCGCTGCCCTAAACGCTGAAACATCAGCCCCAGCAAAACCCCCTACACTGCGCGAACACCATTGCACTGCCCTAAACACTGAAACACCACGCCCAGCAAGACCCCCTACACTGCCCGAACACCACTGCACTAAACCCAGAAACACCAGCCCCAGCAAGACCACCTACACTGCCCGAGCACCACTGCACTGCCCAAAACCCTGAAACACCACCCCCAGCATGACACCCTACACTGCCCGAACACCACTGCACTGCCCTAAACCCTGAAACACCACCCCCAGCACGACCCCTACACTGCCCGAGCACCACTGCACTGCCCTAAACCCTGAAACACCACCCCCTGCACGACGCCCTATACTGCCCGAACACCACTGCACTGCCCTAAACCCTAAAACTCTACCCCCAGCATGACCCCCTACACTGCCCGAACACCACTGCACTGCCCTAAACCCTGACTCACCACCCCCTGCACGACCCCCTACACTGCCCGAACACCACTACACTGCCCTAAACCCAGAAACACCACCCCCAGCATGACCCCCTACACTGCCCAAATACCACTGCACTGCCCTAAACCCTGAAACACCACCCCCAGCATGACCCCCTACACTGCCCGAACACCACTGCACTGCCCTAAACCCTGAAACACCAGCCCCTGCACGACCCCCTACACTGCCCGAACACCATTGCACTGCCCTAAACCCTGAAACACCACCCCCAGCACGACCCCCTACACTGCCTGAACACCACTGCCCTAAACCCTGAAACACCACCCCCAGCAAGACCCCCTACACTGCCCGAATACCACTGCACTGCCCTAAAGCCTGAAACACCACCTCCAACACAACCCCCTACACTGCCTGAACACCATTGCTCTGCCCTAAACCCTGAAACACTGCCCCCAGCAAGACCCCCTACACTGCCCTAACACCACTGCACTGCCCTAAACCCTGAAACATCACCCCCAGCAAGACCCCCTACACTGCCCGAACACCAGTGCCCTAAACCCTGAAACACCACCCCCAGCACAACCCCCTACACTACTCGAACACCACTGCACTGCCCTAAACCCTGAAACACCACACCCAGCACGACCCCCTACACTGCCCGAACACCACTGCTCTGCCCAAAACACTGAAACACCAGCCCCAGCATGACCCCCTACACTGCCCGAACACCACTGCACTGCCCTAAACCCTGAAACACCAGCCCCAGCACGAACCCCTACACTGCCCGAACACAACTGCACTACCCTAAACCCAGAAACACCACCCCCAGCACGACCCCCTACACTGCCCGAGCACCACTGCCTGCACTGCCCTAAACCCTGAAACACCAGCCCCAGCACGACCCCCTACACTGCCTGAACACTACTGCACTGCCCTAAACCATGAAACACCATCCCCAGCACGACCCCCTACACTGCACGAACACCACTGCACTGCCCTAAACCCTGAAAACTACCCCCAGCAAGACCCCCTACACTGCCTGAACACCACTGCACTGCCCTAAACCCTAAAATATCACCCCCAGCAAGACCCCTACACTGCCCGAACACCACTGCCCTAAACCCTGAAACACCACCCCCAGCAAGACCCCCTACACTGCCCGAACACCACTGCACTGCCCTAAACCCTGAAACACCAGCCCCAGCACGACCCCCTACACTGCCCGAACACCACTGCACTGCCCTAAACCCTGAAACACCACCCCGTGCATGACCCCCTACACTGCCCAAACACCACTGCATTGCCCTAAACCCTGAAACACCAGCCCCAGCACGACCCCCTACACTGCCCGAACACCACTGCACTGCCCTAAACCCTGAAACACAACCCCCAGCACGACCCCCTACACTACCCAAACACCACTGCACTACCCTAAACCCTAAAATACTCCCCCAGCACGACCCCCTACACTACCCGAACACAACTGCACTGCCCTAAACCCTCAAACACTCCCCCAGCACGACCCCCTACACTACCCGAACACCACTGCACTGCCCTAAACCCTAAAACACTCCCCCAGCACGACCCCCTACACTGCCCGAACACCACTGCACTGCCCTAAACACTAAAACACTCCCCCAGCATGACCCCCTACACTACCCAAACACCACTGCACTGCCCTAAACCCTAAAACACTCCCCCAGCATGACCCCCTGCACGACCCAAACACCACTGCACTGCCCCAAACCCTGAAACACCACCCCCAGCAAGACCCCCTACACTGACCGAACACCACTGCACTGCCCTAAACCCTGAAACACCACCCCCAGCACGACCCCCTACACTGCCCGAACATCACTGCACTACCCTAAACCCTAAAACACGACCTCCTACACTACACAAAGACCACTGCACTATCCTAAACCCTAAAACACTACCCCCAGCACGACCCCCTACACTACACAAACACCACTGCACTACCCTAAACCCTAAAACACTACCCCCTACACTACACAAACACCACTGCACTACCCTAAACCCTAAAACAATACCCCCAGCACGAACACCTACACTACCCAAACACCACTGCACTACCCTAAACCCTAAAACACTACCCCCAGCAGTACCCCTACACTACCCAAGCACCATTGCACTACCCTAAACCCTAAAACACTACCCCCAGCAGTACCCCCTACACTACCCAAACACCACTGCACTACCCTAAACCCTAAACCACTACCCCCAGCACGACCCCCTACACTACCCAAACACCACTGCACTACCCTAAACCCTAAAACACTACCCCCAGCACAACCCCCTACACTACCCAAACACCACTGTAATACCCTAAACCCTAAAACACTCCACCAGCACGACTCCCTACACTATCCAAACACCACTGCACTACCCTAAACCCTAAATCTACCCCCAGCATGACCCCCTACACTACACAAACACCACTGCACTACCCTAAACCCTAAAACACTACCCCCAGCACGACCCCCTTCACTACCTAAACACAACTACACAATTTGTTACAGGCGTTGCAACGCAGGCCTGTGGTGCTTACTGGAAGTACTTGGTGGGCTAGTTGGGCCCCAGGGACCCTCAGGATTCAAGGTGACCTAATCCCCCAACTTAAAACGCGCCACGGGGCGCGTTTGCACAGTGGTGAAGGGAGGGGGCGGGGCCTCAGGTTACATGTGCGCAAACACGCCCTTGAATCCTGAGGGACCCTGGGGCCAACTAGCCCACCAGGTACCTTCAGTAAGCACAACAGAGTTGCGTTGCAGAGAGGTGAAAAAAGGTGCGTGGCCTCGGAACGCCTCTCTGCAACTCAGCTCTGTGGTCCTAACTGTAGGTACCTGGGGGCTAGTTGGGCCCCAGGGACCCTCAGGATTCAAGGGGACTTAATCCCGTAACTTAAAACGCGCCACGGGGCGCGTTTGCACACGCGTTTTAAGAGGTAGTTTTAATCCCCCTGCCCTATTATGTACTAGGGACTTACAGAGGAGGTCATGCTAATCACAGGGGTACCCCAACGCATAGTGTTCCCTAGTGTATGTAGGTGTTTTCACTGTATTCTAAGTGTCTTTTAGCATAGCACTGACTCTGGTTAGTCAGAGTCAGTTACCACCAGTACCCGTCTGAAAAAGTTGTGGGCACAGGATGATTTTGCAACATGGCCTCTTTCTGCTCCTCTGTTGGTTCTTTCTGCACATCTTTTGCTTCTTCCTGCACTTTTCTTCGTCTTTGTGGACTTCTGTTGCTTCTTTCTGCATTTCTTTTGCTTCTTTCTGCGCGTTTTTTCTTCTTTCTTCACATGTCCTACCTCTGTAGGCATAGTTAGAAACTAGCATTTAAAAAACCTTTGAAATTCACTTAAAAAATCATAGGTTTCAGGCACGTTATTGTTAGAAATTAGCATTTAAAAACCTTTGAAATTCACTGAAAAAACCATAGGTTTTAGGGACAGTTATAGTTAGTTGGACATTTCACTCGTACAAAACCATAGAAATTCCCCCGTTATAGTTAGTTCAGCTAACTATAACTCGCGCCCCGCAATGCACTGCTGATGACGTCACATATTACATCACTCATGACATGGTCAGTGACATCACTGATGACATCACTGATGACATCTCAAATGACATCACTGATGACATCATCCATGTGATAATTTCATGCATCTTCTCACACCCTAATATAGCTTTTGATACACCTACTCTAGATTACAGACTGCCATTCTCAAAACCATACACACTCCAATACCAATAACTACATACCCACTCACTGATTCTTAGGTCTACACACACACATCTACTCACTCACCCGTACAGTCACTCATACTTACAGTCACTCAGTACAGGACTATCATATGCACTCATACACCTATATAAACACTCACACACCGCCACTCATCCATAGAGATACTCACACACCTAGTCAGTCATGCAAAAATTAATCACACACCCATTTACTCACCTATACATTTATACACACACCAGCTCACTTACTCATACAAATACTAGCACATTCTTACGCTCTTATACAATAACTGATACAAGCACACACGCATCCATACAGCCACTCTCACAATCACACACTCTCACTTATAGCCATTTAAATACTCTAACACACATATATACTGCCTTTTACATATGTAGTTACTCGCACATGTACCACTGAGATATACATTCACTCACTAACACACCCATACACACACTCACCCACCCAAGCAGTCCATCACAGATGCACTCTTGAAATCATGCACCCAGTGAATCACCCACTCACACATCTATGTACAGAGTCACACACACCCCACCCACACAAACACTCAGGCAGCCATACAGATACTCAGAGAACCAATCAATAACCCATATAGACACTCATGTAGCTATTCGCAAATCCATGCATCCACTTACACACCAACAAACAGACGGATACAGACATTCACACAGTTTAGTCACTAACCCATGCATTCAGTAAGATACGTTTAATCACTCACTTGTAGAGTCAGTCATGCACGTACTAAATCATCCATTCAGACACTTAAACCCCCACTCATTCTTCAATACGCCTTTCCCTATATATATTAAACATATTTAAACTTTACAGAAACACACAGTCACTGGATGATGTCATCAGTGATTTCATTTGAGATGTCATCAGTGATGTCACTGACCATGCCATGAGTGATGTAATATGTGACATCATCAGCAGTGCATTGCGGGGCGCGAGTTATAGTTAGCTGAACTAACTATAACGGGGAATTTCTATGGTTTTGTACGAGTGAAATGTCCAACTAACTATAACTGTCCCTAAAACCTATGGTTTTTTCAGTGAATTTCAAAGGTTTTTAAATGCTAATTTCTAACTATAACGTGTCTGAAACCTATGGTTTTTTCAGTGAATATATATATATTTTTATACTTATATATATATTATGTACTGGCGATTCGCCAGTAGATAGTTATAGTTTCCATAGGAAAAGCGTTTTTTCTTTTCCCAATAACTTTGGCGCCGGATGACGAATCTTCGTGAAATTTTCAAAACTAGTGGGGCGCTCCGGTCAGCTCCTATCCTGAAAGTTTCGGGGTGATTCATCAAGCGGGGGCCGAGAAAAATGGGGGGTCCCAAAACGCGTTTTCCCCATGTTATTTCCCATAAGAAATATAGATACGGCTACAGCCCGAACTGCCAAACGGAATTACACCAAATTTGGCAAAAAGGTAGCCCTTGGTTCAGAAAGCGCCCTTTTTTTTAAATGGTGTAAATCCGTTCAGTAGTTCCTGAGAAATTCAAAAAATAGAGGTCAAAAATCAATTTCCCATAGGAAACTTTAGACACGGTTACAGCCAAAACTGCTGAACGGAATTACACCAAATTTGGCAAAAAGGTAGTGCTTGGTTCAGAAAGCGCACTTTTTTTAAATGGTGTAAATCTGTTCAGTAGTTTTTGAGATATTAAAGGAAAAAATCTTTATATATCTGGGCGGGACCTAACTACACAAGCACGAGCTTGGCTCTAATTGGCTGCCAACACTTCAATCCAGGAAGTGTTGGCAGCTATCTTGGTGCACTGCTTTTTAGGTCTCGCCTAGCGATGCAGCACATGCGCTGCACACAACACAAACACCACTGCACTACCCTAAACCCTAAAACACTACCCCAGCACGACCCCCTACACTGCACGAACACCACTGCACTGCCCTAAACCCTAAAACACTACCCCAGCATGACCCCCTACACTGCCCGAACACCACTGCACTGCCCTAAACCCTAAAACACTACCCCCAGCACGACTGAACTACACTGCCCGAACACCACTGCACTGCCCTAAACCCTGAAACACGAGCCCCAGCACGACCCCCTACACTGCCCGAACACCACTGCACTGCCCTAAACCCTGAAACACCACCACACTGCATGACCCCCTACACTGCCCGAACACCACTGCACTGCCCTAAACCCTGAAACACCACCCCCAGCACGACACCCTACACTGCCCGGACACCACTGCACTGCCCTAAACCCTGAAACACTACCCCCAGCAAGACCCCCTACACTGCCCGAACACCACTGCACTGCCCTAAACCCTGAAACACCACCCCCAGCAAGACCCCCTACACTGCCCGAACACCACTGCCCTAAACCCTGAAACACCACCCCCAGCAAGACCCCCTACACTGCCCGAACACCACTGCACTGCCCTAAACCCTGAAACACCAGCCCCAGCACGACCCCCTACACTGCCCGAACACCACTGCACTGCCCTAAACCCTGAAACACCAGCCCCAGCACGACCCCCTACACTGCCCGAACACCACTGCACTGCCCTAAACCCTGAAACACCAGCCCCAGCACGACCCCCTACACTGCCCGAACACCACTGCACTGCCCTAAACCCTGAAACACCACCCCCTGCACGACCCCCTACACTGCCCGAACACCACTGCACTGCCCTAAACCCTAAAACACCACCCCCAGCACGACCCACTACACTGCCCGAACACCACTGCACTGCCCTAAACCCTGAAACACCACCCCCGCACGACCCCCTACACTGCCCGAACACCACTGCCCTAAACCCTGAAACACCACCCCCAGCACGACCCCCTACACTGCCCGAACACCACTGCACTGCCCTAAACCCTGAAACACCACCCCCAGCACGACCCCCTACACTGCCGGACCGCCACTGTACTGCCCTAAACCCTGAAACACCACCCCCTACATGACCCCCTACACTGCCCGAACACCACTGCTCCTAAACCCTGAAACACCACCCCCAGCACGACCCCCTACACTGCCCGAACACCACTGCACTGCCCTAAACCCTAAAACACCACCCCAGCACGAACCCCTACACTGCCCGAACACCACTGCACTGCCCTAAACCCTGACAGCACCAGCCCCAGGCACCACTCCCTACACTACCCGAACACCACTGCACTGCCCTAAACCCTAAAACACCAGCCCCAGCACGACCCCCTACACTACCTGAACACCACTGCACTACACTAAACCCTAAAACACCACCCCCAGCACGACCCCCTACACTGCCCGAACACCACTGCACTACCCTAAACCCTGAAACTCCACCCCCAGCACGACCCCCTATACTACCCGAACACCACTGCACTACCTTAAACCCTAAAACACCTCCCCCAGCAGGACCCCCTACACTGCCCGAACACCACTGCACTGCCCTAAACCCTGAAACACTACCACAGCACGACCCCCTACACTACCCCAACACCACTGCACTGCCCTAAACCCTAAAACACCACCCCCAGCATGACCCCCTACACTGCCCAAACACCACTGCACTGCCCTAAACCCTGAAACACTACCCCCAGCACGACCCCCTACACTGCCCAAACACCACTGCACTGCCCTAAACCCTAAAACACTACCCCCAGCACGACCCCCTACACTGCCACAAACACCACTGCACTACCCTAAACCCTGAAACACCAGCCCCAAGGATGACCCCCTACACTGCCACAAACATCACTGCACTACCCTAAACCCTAAAACACTACCACCAGCATGACCCACTACACTACACAAACACCACTGCACTGACCCTAAACCCTGAAAGCACCACCCCCAGCACGACCCCCTACACTACACAAACACCACTACACTGCCCTAAACCCTGAAACATCACCCCCAGCAAGACCCCCTACACTGACCGAACACCACTGCACTGCCCTAAACCCTGAAACACTAGCCCCAGCACGACCCTCTACACTGCCCGAACACCACTGCCCTGCCCTAAACCCTGAAACACCAGCCCCAGCACGAACCCCTACACTGACCGAACACCACTGCACTGCCCTAAACCCTGCAACACCAGTGCCAGCACGACCCCCTACACTGCCCAAACACCACTGCACTGCCCTAAACCCTGAAACACCAGCCCCAGCACGACCCCCTACACTGCCTGAACACCACTGCACTGAACTAAACCCTGAAACACCACCCCCAGCCCGACCCCCTACACTGCCCCAACACCACTGCAGTGCCCTAAACCCTAAAACACCACCCCCTGCACGACCCCCTACACTGCCCGAACACCACTGCACTGCCCTAAACCCTAAAACACCACACCCAGCACGACCCCCTACACTGCCCGAACACCACTGCACTGCCCTAAACCCTAAAACACCACCCCCAGGCACCACTCCCTACACTGCCCGAACACCACTGCACTGCCCTAAACCCTAAAACACCACTCCAAACACGACCCCCTACACTGCCCGAACACCACTGCACTACCCTAAACCCTAAAACACTACCCCAGCATGACCCCCTACACTACCCGAACACCACTGCACTACCCTAAACCCTAAAACACCCCCCCAGCACGACCCCCTACACTACCCGAACACCACTGCACTGCCCTAAACCCTAAAACACTCCCCCAGCAGGACCCCCTACACTACCCGAACACCACTGCTCTGCCCTAAACCCTAAAACACTCCCCCAGCACGACCCCCTACACTACCCAAACACCAATGCACTGCCCTAAACCCTAAAACACTACCCCCAGCACGACCCCCTATACTACCCAAACACCAATGCTCTACCCTAAACCCTAAAACACTCCCCCAGTATGACCCCCTACACTACCCAAACACCAAGGCACTACCCTAAACCCTAAAACACTACCACAGCACGACCCTGTACACTATCCAAACACCACTGCACTACCCTAAACCCTAAAACACTACCCCTGCACGACCCCCTACACTACCCAAAGACGACTGCACTACCCTAAACCCTAAAACACTACCCCCGCACGACCCCCTACACTACCCAAAGACCACTGCACTACCCTAAACCCTAAAACACTACCCCCAGCACGATCCCCTACACTGCCGTAGACCACTGCACTACCCTAAACCCTAAAACACGACCCCCCGCTCGACCCCCTACACCCCCTACACTACACAAACACCGCTGCACTACCCTAAACCCTAAAACACTACCACCAGCATGACCCCCTACACTACACAAACACCACTGCACTACCCTAAACCCTAAAATACTACACCCTACACTACACAAACACCACTGCACTACCCTTAACCCTAAAACACTACCCCCAGCACGACCCCCTACACTACCCAAACACCACTGCACTACCCTAAACCCTAAAACACTACCCCAGCAGTACCCCCTACACTACCCAAACACCATTGCACTACCCTAAACCCTAAAACACTACCCCCAGCAGTACCCCCTACAGTACCCAGACACCCCTGCACTACCCTAAACCCTAAACCACTACCACCAGCACGACCCCCTACACTACCCAAACACCACTGCACTACCCTAAACCCTAAAACACTACCCCAGCATGACACCCTACACTACCCAAACACCACTGCACTACCCTAAACCCTAAAACACTACCCCCAGCACGACCCCCTACACTACCCAAACACCACTGCACTACCCTAAACCCTAGAACACTACCCCCAGCACGACCCCCTACACTACCCAAACACCACTGCACTACCCTAAACCCTAAATCTACCCTCAGCATGACCCCCTACACTACCCAAACACCACTGCACTACCCTAAACCCTAAAACACTACCCCCAGAATGACCCCTACACTACACCAACACCACTGCACTACCCTAAACCCTAAAAAACTACCCCAGTACGACCCCCTACACTACCCAAACACCACTGCACTACCCTAAACCCTAAAACACTACCCCCAGCACGACCCCCTACACTACACAAACACCACTGCACTACCCTAAACCCTAAAACACTACCCCCAGCACGACCCCCTACACTACACAAACACCACTGCACTGCCCTAAACCCTAAATCTACCCCAAGCATGACCCCTACACTACACAAACATCACTGCACTACCCTAAACCCTAAAACACTACCACCAGCACGACCCCTACACTACACAAACACCACTGCACTACCCTAAACCCTAAAACACTACCCCCAGCACGACCCCTACACTACACAAACACCACTGCACTACCCTAAACCCTAAAACACTACCCTCAGCACGATCCCCTACACTACCCAAACACCACTGCACTACCCTAAACCCTAGAAAAGTAACCACCACCCAATGCCCAATCCCCCTTAC
Organism: Calotriton arnoldi; assembly: GCA_963921515.1. Lineage (NCBI taxonomy): Eukaryota > Metazoa > Chordata > Amphibia > Caudata > Salamandridae > Calotriton > Calotriton arnoldi. The sequence goes on along the minus strand of CAWUFW010020323.1, from coordinate 110,820 downwards.
CTCTCACTCCTCGTGGTTCCTCTCTCCTCGTGGTTCCTGCTTCATGTCGTCTCTGAGGGGCGGTGCACGTCGTTGTGAGGAAACGGAACAGCCTCTGTTTCCCTACAACGACGTGGATCGTCTACATTTTTTAGAACTCATGGTCATTTACCATACATACCTTTACCACAAAATTTGTTGTAAAGGCATGCGTGGTAAATGACCATGCATTCTAAAAAATGCGTAGCAATGACTTCGCGATGTACAACGCATGCGTGGTAATGCATGCGTTGTAATGGTATCGCGAAGTAAAAAGTCGTTGTAATCGGCTGTTTACCGATCGAAGCTGGCCCCTGTTCTTCAGTGAGTTGTTTATTTGATAAATTAGGAGGAAGGAATGTGTTTTTTTACCGAAAGTGCATTTCCAGCTGTTGTATTGTGAAAGTGTCCGCGTGGCCTGGTTTCACTTCCGGTGAGAGAGTGGAAGAGTCTGTTTGGATCTAAAGGGGTTCTGCTGTTGGACGGGGCCGGCGCGACACGTCATCAGAAAACACAGCTAATGGAAAGCATTGTCCCCGAAGTGTGGAGCAGTGCCATGAGAGGTCAACGAGTGTGCGTCCCACCGCAGTATGACCGTACCGCGTGACCCATGTGCCGCCTCCAGTGTACGGAAGGCAGAAGCGGCATCCATCGCAGGTCCTCTTGAAGACTGTTGTAGCACTAATTCTACATTTTGGAACTAGGTCATTTTAACCTTGTTGTTCCTGCCAGATACAAAGAGAAGATCCTGTGTTATTCAGTGCCCTCGTTACCTGTTCTGTGGGTAGTGGTGCTTGTCACTTCGCTGCCCCGCCGGTGCACACGACTGGGCTCCCCACCTCGTGTGCCATCTGCAGGGCCTCTGCCCTCGGATCACTGGTTTCGGTTTCTGGAGTGGCAACATAAACAGTTGCTCCCAAATGACTAGCCTGAACACTTAGGTGAATATCCCCTGCACCAGCATTTCACGGAAATTCTTTCCTAGCTCTCCCACGTCGACGATGATGTCATAATAGCACGGCTCCGCTCGCGACACCGTATGAGGTCATAGGAGCCATAAGAGGACCTCGTCGGCGTGCTGACGTCAGTTCCACCCATTTTTTCCGTGCCACCGCGGTAAACAGGTGGACCGACACATTTTCACATGTATACATAGTAAACTAAATATATATATATATATATATATATACAAATGCATAACCAATAAAGGCATAAAGAAATAGCAACAGATCAAGCATTTCTCACTATTAAAACATAAGCATGATTAAGACATATTAAAAACATTCATGCCAAACAGTAAAAGCATCTTTTTGGTAGAAACAGGTGGACAACGGGGAGGCGGGTGGGACAGTGAGGAATCCACAGGCAGATACTGTATCCACCAGAAAATGCATTACCGAAGGTAAGTAACTTGCTCTTCTGATGGATACTTCTGCCTGTTGATTCCTCACCTTTTGAATAGAATCCTCAAGCCGTACCTCACCCGGAGGAGGGTGGCCACCTGACTAGACCAAAAAATCTTGCAAAACAGATCGAGCAAAATGGCCATCCCTCCTAACCTCCGAATCCAATAATAATCGAATAATTTTTAGTCGAAATTATATTGAAAATAATACCTTAAAAATACTTTTATTAATAAATTTAGACAAACACTTAAAGGAAAACTTTTATTTATAATTAATTTAAAGATATTTCATACTTTACAAATTACTCCGAAGTCGCGACCCCAGCGCGACTTTTCAAAATGGCTACCGGAATGCGCGCAGCCATCGTGTAGGGTGCGCGAAGGGTGCGCGACTTCTGTATAATATTTAAAAAAAAAAAGAATGAATATAGTTTTCCTAACTAAAAATTATTCACAATTTTTTTAAATATATAAATATATATGTATATATATATTCACTGAAAAAACCATAGGTTTTAGGGGCGTTATAGTTAGAAATTAGCATTTAAAAACCTTTGAAATTCACTGAAAAAACCATAGGTTTCAGACACGTTATAGTTAGAAATTAGCATTTAAAAAACCTTTGAAATTCACTGAAAAAACCATAGGTTTTAGGGACAGTTATAGTTAGTTGGACATTTCACTCGTACAAAACCCGTGAAATTCCCCTGTTATAGTTAGTTCAGCTAACTATAACTCGCGCCCCGCAATGCACTGCTGATGACGTCACATATTACATCACTCATGACATGGTCAGTGACATCACTGATGACATCACTGATGACATCTCAAATGACATCACTGATGACATCTATTCACAGTGACTGTGTGTTTCTGTAAAGTTTAAATATTTTTAATATATATAGGAAAAGACGTATTGAAGAATGAGTGGGTGTCTAAGTGTCTGTATGGATGATTTAGTAGGTGCGTGACTGACTCTATAAGTGAGTGATTTAACGTATCTTACTGAATGCATGGGTTAGTGACTAAACTGGGTGAATGTCTGTATCCGTCTGTCTGTTGCTGTGTAAGTGGCTGCATGTGTTTGTGAATAGCTACATGAGTGTCTATATGAGTTATTGAATGGTTCTCTGAGTATCTGTATGGGTGCCTCAGTGTTTGTGTGGGAGGGGTGTGTGCGACTCTGTGCATAGATGTGTGAGTGGGTGATTCACTGGGTGGATGGTTTCAAGAGTGCATCTGTGATAGACTGTATGGGTGGGTAAGTGTGTGTAAGAGTGTGTTAGTGAGTGAATATATGTCCCAGTGGTACATGTGTGAGTAACTACATATGTGAAAGGCAGTATATATGTGTGTTGGAGTATATAAATAGCTATAAGCGAGAGTGAGTGATTGTGATAGTGGCTGTATGGATGAGTGTGTGCTTGTATCAGTGATTGTATAAGAGAGTAACAATGTGGTAGTATTTGTATGATTAAGTGAGCTGGTGTGTGTATAACTGTATAGGTGAGTAAATGGCAGTGTGTTTAATTATTTGCATGACTGACTAGGTGTGTGAGTACCTCTATGGATGAGTGGCGGTGTTTGAGTGTCTATATAGGAGTAAGAGTGCATATGATAGTCCTGTACTGAGTGACCATAAGTATGAGTGACTGTACGGGTGAGTGAGTGGATGTGTGTGTGTAGACCTAAGAATCAGTGAGTGGGTATGTAGTTATTGGTGTTGGAGTGTCTATGGTTTTGCGAATGGCAGTCTGTAATTTAAATTGGGTATATCAAAGGTTATATTAGAGTGTGAGGAGGTGCATCAGATTATCACGTGGATGATGTCATCAGTGATGTCATTTGAGATGTCATCAGTGATGTCATCAGTGATGTCACTGACCATGTCATGAGTGATGTAATATGTGACGTCATCAGCAGTGCATTGCGGGGTCGCGAGTTATAGTTAGCTGGACTAACTATAACAGGGGAATTTCACGGGTTTTGTACGAGTGAAATGTCCAACTAACTATAACTGTCCCTAAAACCTATGGTTTTTTCAGTGAATTTCAAAGGTTTTTTAAATGCTAATTTCTAACTATAACGTGTCTGAAACCTATGGTTTTTTCAGTGAATTTCAAAGGTTTTTTAAATGCTAATTTCTAACTATAACGCCTCTAAAACCTATGGTTTTTTCAGTGAATTTCAAAGGTTTTGTAAATGACAATTTTTAAATGTATTAATTGTTATATTTATTTTTTTGATACTGATTTACTACATTTTTTAGAAACTATTTATTTTTATATATTTTATTTATTAAATTACATTGTAATTACATTATACATTACATTACAAAATATACTTTCTCAGAATTAATTACTTTAGTTTAAATAGTTTGCAAATAGGCAATAGAGTTTTAAGTACAGTAGTTACAGTTGTTGCAATGGGCAACACAATTTCAAACACAATGCAACATTGAGCTCAATGTGAATTTCTAGTTAAATGCAATTAGTTACTTTATGGATTACTTTTCTAACCACAGGACTGGATCCTAGATTCAGTCCTGGGATATCTCCTGTAAACAGTTGAGTAAAAGCGTTTTGGTTACAGTAGTGATTTTTAAGGAATATTATTGTATTTTAAAAGTTGACACTTAGAAACTTTTTCACATAGAATCACCAATGTTATCCTATGGGAGGAAATTCACTTAGCAGGTAAGTAGTGTTATCGTTACTTTTTCTTACTCAGTGTTGGATCCTGGATCCAGCACTGGTGCATCTCCTGTAAACAGTTGAAAGAATGCGTTTAAGTCATACAGGCGATTTTTAAGGAATATTTGTAATTTGTGAAAATCGACACTTTGAAACTTTTCTGCTGAAAACCAGACAATGGATTCCTATGGAAGGAAATGTAAGTTACTGGTAAGTACGGTTAGAATTACTTTTCAGGGTCAGTGCTGGGCTAAAAGATGCAGCACTGAGGTTCTCTCCTGATAACAGGTGAGTAAATCGGAATTCGTACTTTGGCTGATTTTAGAGGAATATTATAAAGTTCCAAAACTCCACACTTAGAAGAATTTCCAAGTGAAACCAGTCAATGTTAGCCTATGGAACGAAATTCAAGTTACCGGCAAGTAAGGTTAAAATTACTTTTCAGGACCAGTACTGGGCTGAAAGATGCAGCACTGAGGTCTCTCCTGATAACAGGTGAGTAAATCAGAATTCGGATTTCGGCTGATTTTAGAGGAATATTTGTATGTTTCAAAAATCAACACTTAGAAACTTTTTCAGCAAAAAGCAGGCAATGATATCTTATGGAAGGAAATTCAAGTTACTGGTAAGTACGGTTAAAATTACTTTTGAGGATCAGTACTGGGCTGAAAGATGCAGCACTGAGGTCTCTCCTGATAACAGGTGAGTAAATCGGAATTCGTATTTCGGCTGATTTTAGAGGAATATTTTAAAGTTCCAAAACTCCACACTTAGAAGAATTTCCAAGTGAAACCAGTCAATGTTAGCCTATGGAAGGAAATTCAAGTTACTGGTAAGTACGGTTAAAATTACTTTTCAGGACCAGTACTGGGCTGAAAGATACAGCACTGAGGTCTCTCCTTATAACAGGTGAGTAAATCGGAATTCGTATTTCGACTGATTTTAGAGGAATATTTGCATGTTTCAAAAATCAACACTTAGAAACTTTTTCAGCAAAAAGCAGGCAATGATATCCTATGGAAGGAAATTCAAGTTACTGGTAAGTACGGTTAAAATTACTTTTGAGGATCAGTACTGGGCTGAAAGATGCAGCACTGAGGTCTCTCCTGATAACAGGTGAGTAAATCGGAATTCGTATTTCGGCTGATTTTAGAGGAATATTTTAAATTTCCAAAACTCCACACTTAGAAGAATTTCCAAGTGAAACCAGTCAATGTTAGCCTATGGAAGGAAATTCAAGTTACTGGTAAGTACGGTTAAAATTACTTTTCAGGACCAGTACTGGGCTGAAAGATACAGCACTGAGGTCTCTCCTTATAACAGGTGAGTAAATCGGAATTCGTATTTCGGCTGATTTTAGAGGAATATTTGCATGTTTCAAAACTCAACACTTAGAAACTTTTTCAAGCAAAACGCAGTCTAATGATATCCTATGGAAGGAAATTCAAGTTACTGGTAAGTACGGTTAAAATTACTTTTGAGGATCAGTACTGGGCTGAAAGATGCAGCACTGAGGTCTCTCCTGATAACAGGTGAGTAAATCGGAATTCGTATTTCGGCTGATTTTAGAGGAATATTTTAAAGTTCCAAAACTCCACACTTAGAAGAATTTCCAAGTGAAACCAGTCAATGTTAGCCTATGGAAGGAAATTCAAGTTACTGGTAAGGACGGTTAAAATTACTTTTCAGGACTAGCACTGGGCTGAAAGATACAGCACTGAGGTCTCTCCTGATAACAGGTGAGTAAATCGGAATTCGTATTTCGGCTGATTTTAGAGGAATATTTGCACAATGGTGAAGGGAGGGGCGGGGCCTGAGGTGACATCTGTGCAAACGCGTCCCGTGGCGCGTTTTAAGTTGGGGATTAAGTCCCCTTGAATCATGAGGGTCCCTACGGGCCAACTAGCCCACCAGGAACCTCCAGTATGCGCCAGGGGCTGCGTTGCAGAGACGTGTAGAGAGGCCACACCCCTTTTACACCTCTCTGCAACGCAGCTCTGTGGCGCTTTCTGGATGTACCTGTTGGGCTAGTTGGCCCTCAGGGACCCTCAGGATTGAAGAGGATTTAATTCCCCATCTTAAAACGCGCCACGGGGCCTGTTTGCACACGTCACCTGAAGCCCCGCCCCTCCCTTCACCACTGTGCAAACGCACCCCGTGGCACGTTTTAAGTCGGGGATTAACTCCCTTGAATCCTGAGGGTCCCTGGAGTGCAACTAGCCCACCATGCTACCTCCATTAAGCGCCACAGAGCTGCGTTGCAGAGAGGTGTAAAAGGGGCGTGGCCTCTGTACACCTCTCTGCAAGGCAGCCCCTGGCGCATACTGGAGGTTCCTGGTGGGCTAGTTGGCCCCCAGGGACCCCCAGTATTGAAGGGGAATTCGTTCCCCATCTGCAAACGCACCAGGGGACGCATTTGCAGAGTGGTGAAGGAAGGGGCGGGGCCTGCGGGCCCGATCGTTTTTTTTTTCCCTGAAGGGGGCTGTGTGGCCCCGCTTCCTTTTTCCTATTTTTGGGCCCTGGGGACCCCATCCCCCAGGGCCTTACCCCGTTTTTTTTTTTTTAAATTTAAAAATGGGAAGGGGGCCACGTGGCTCCCCTCCCGTGGCCTGAATCCTGCCCCAGGGACCCCATCCCTCGGGGCATGGCCACACTTTTAAATTAATTTTTAGGAGGGGGCTGCGTGGCCCCCCTCCTCAGGCCTCCTTTGGCCCCGAGGACCCCATCCCCCGGGGCAGGCCTTCTTTAAATTTTTTAATTTTTTAAAATTATTTCTGGGGAGGGGGCCGCGTGGCCCCCCTCCCGTGGCCTCTATGGCCCCGGGGACCCCATCCCCCGGGGCCTGGCCTCTTGTTGGGGACTGTGGGGGTCCCCAAACCCCCACAGTCCCGCCGGCTCCCCGTGTCCTACGGGAGCCGGCATTGCTTTACACATGGGGAGCAGCTAACATGCTGCTCCCCATGTGGAAAGCAATCGTCTTTGGATATTGGAAGCTAGAGCAGGTTCCCTGCTCTCTCTTCCAATATCCAAAGCAGTTTGCAATGACAGGACGGGAGCCGCGAGGCTCCCGTCCTGTCATTGCAAACAGCAGTGTCCCGGGGTAGGCACCCCGGGACACTGCAGGAGCCGGCCCTGGGGGTGGCGGTCCCCAGGGCCACCACAGGCTCCAGGAGGGGGCCGCGCGGCCCCCTCCCTACATCAGCACAGCCCCGAGGCTTCGGTGGTCCAAAACGGACCCCCATTTTAAATGTTGTTAGTGCCCCGGGGAGGTGGCGGTCCCGGGCGTGTGGGGGGCTCGAGCCCTCCCACACAGGAAATTAAAAAAAAAAAAGAAGCCCCGGGAGGTGGTGGTCCTCGGGGCTGCGGGAGGGCCGAGTGCCCTCCCGCACCATTATAAATGAAAGCCCCGGGGGTGGCGGTCCTCGGGGCTTGGGGGCCCTTAGAGGCCCCCACACATAAACTTAACCTCCCACCATGCCCCCGGGACTTGGGCCACCCGGGGGCAAATACACATCTAAGCGCGGGAGACCGCGCTTCGATTTTTTTTTTCTGCAGGATCCGCGCACCCTGAGCGCATCCTGACGATTTAAAAAAAAAAAACATTTTTTGCCCAGGGGGTTCTTGTGGGACCCCTGAGCAGACCTAGGGGGTCAGGGTGTTGCTACCCTTCCCCCTTTGTGCGCTTTGCGCACTTGTTTCTGTCCCTCGGTTCTACCGAGGGACAAAATGGCTGCCAACACTTCCTGATTTGGAGTGTTGACAGCCAATTAGCATACAGCTCGTGATCGGGAGGGTGCGCGGATCCTCTGCGCCCATAGATATATATGTACTTTTACTTTTGATTTTCTCAGCAACTACTGAACGGATTTACACCATTTAACAAAAGGGTTCTTTCTGAACCAAGAACTACCTCTTTGCCAAATTTGGTGTAATTCCGTTCCGCAGTTCGGAGCTGTAGCCGTGTCTAAAGTTTCCTATGGGAAATTGATTTTTGACTCTTATTTTTTTAATTTCTCCGCAACTACTGAACGGATTTACACCATTTAACAAAAGGGTTCTTTCTGAACCAAGAACTACCTCTTTGCCAAATTTGGTGTAATTCCGTTCAGCAGTTCGGGCTGTAGCCGTGTCTAAAGTTTCCTATGGGAAAATGAATGGGGAAAACACGTTTTGGGACCCCCTTTTTCTCGGCCCCGCTTGACGAATCACCCCGAGACTTTCAGGGTAGGAGCGGACCGTAGCGGGCCATAAAGTTTGAAAATTTTGCGAAGATTCGTCAACCGGCAAGAGAGTTATTTCAAATAGAATGTTGCGGATTTCCTATGGAAAATAGGTCCTAACTATAACTATCTACTGGCGACCGCCAGTAGATAATATATATATATATATAGAAAATAAAAAAAACATAGGATTGAGGTACATTAGACTTACAAATTTTCATTTAAAAAACCTTTGAAATTCACTGGAAAAACCATAGGTTTCAGGCACGTTATAGTTAGAAATTAGCATTTAAAAAACCATAGAAATTCACTGAAAAAACCATAGGTTTCAGGCACGTTATAGTTAGAAATTAGCATTTAAAAAACCATAGAAATTAACTGAAAAAACCATAGGTTTCAGGAACGTTATAGTTAGTTGGACATTTCACTCGTACAAAACCATAGAAATTCCGGCGTTATAGTTAGTTCAGCTAACTATAACTCGCGCCCCACAATGCACTGCTGATGACGTCACATATTACATCATTCATGACATGGTCAGTGACATCACTGATGACATCTCAAATTACATCACTGATGACATCACTGATGACATCATCCACGTGAAAATCTGATGCACCTCCTCACACCTGAATATAACCTTTGATACACCCACTCTAAAATACAGACTACCATTTTCGAAAAAATAGACACATCAATACCAGTTACTAAATACGCACTGACTGATTCCTAGGTCTACACACACATCCACTCATTCACCCATACAGTCACTCATACATGCAGTCACTCATCAATACAACACTATCATATGCACTCATACACCTATACAGACACTCACACACTGCCACATATCCAGAGTTACTCACACACTTAGTCAGTCATGCAAAGAATCAATCATACTTCCATTTACTCACCTATACAGTTATACAGACACAACCTCACTTATTCATACAGATACTAACAGATAATTACTCTCTTATAGAATCACTGATACAAATACACACTCATCCATGCAGCCACTCTCACAATTACTGACTCTCACATATAGTTATTTATATACACCATCACTCACATATACTGCCTTTTACATATGTAGTTACTTGCACATGTACCACTGAGACATCCATTCACTCACCAACACACCCATACACACACTCACCCACCCATACAGCTGTTTCCACATGCACTCTTGAACCCATACACCCAGTGAATCAACCACTCACACTCATGCACAGAGTCACACACCTCCCACCCACCCACACACACACTCAGGCAGCCATACAAATACTCAGGCAAGCAATCAATAACCCATATAGACACTCACGCAGCTACTCACCAACCCATGCAGCAGCTTACACAACAACAGACAGACTGATACAGACTTTCACACAGTTTAGTCACTAACCCATGCATTCAGTAAGACACATTTAATCACTCACTTATACAGTCAGTCACGTACCTACTAAATCCTCCATACAGACACTTATACACCCACTCATTCCTCAATACAGCTTGGCATATATATAAAACAAAATTAAACTTTACAGAAACACACAGTCACTGGATGATGTCATCAGTGATGTCATCAGTGATGTCATTTGAGATGTCATCAGTGATGTCATCAGTGATGTCACTGACCATGTCATGAATGATGTAATATGTGACGTCATCAGCAGTGCATTGCGGGGCGCGAGTTATAGTTAGCTGAACTAACTATAACGCCGGAATTTCTATGGTTTTGTACGAGTGAAATGTCCAACTAACTATAACGTTCCTGAAACCTATGGTTTTTCAGTTAATTTCTATGGTTTTTTAAATGCTAATTTCTAACTATAACGTGCCTGAAACCTGTGGTTTTTCAGTGAATATATATATATATGTAGATGGATATCTATCTATCTATGTATATCTATATCAAACTGTACTTATAAAGCATGGCTTATCACTCGTGAGGATATCCAGGCGCTGGGCTGAGGGTCTCAGGTGGAGGGGAAGTGCATTCCAGGATTTGGCAGCGAGGTGGGAGAAGGATCGACCTTAGGTTCATCAGCAGCTGATGCGCGGTGTCTGTACAAAGGTGAGGTGAGTGGAGTGGAGGTTTCTGGATGGTTGGTGGAAGTTCAGGCGGTGGTTCATATATGCCGGGCCTTGGTCATGAAGGGCTTTGTAGGCATGGGTCAGGAGCTTTAAGTGGCATTTCTTCTAGATGGGGAGCCAGTGGAGGTCTCTCAGGTGCTGGGAGATGTTGGTCCTTTTGCACAGGTTGAGGATCAATCTGGCTGCTGCGTTCTGGATCATCTCAAGTCGTCTCATGAGTTCTCCGGTTGTACCAGCATAGACTGCATTGCCATAGTCCGGATGGCTGGTGATGAGGGGCTGCGTCACTATTTTCATCATGCTGGTGGGTAGCCACTTGAAGATTCTGTGGAGCATGCGAAGTGTGTGGAAGCAGGCTGAGGTGACGGTGTTGATCTGTCATTTCATGGACAGTTCACTTTCAATGATGATGCCGAGGCTGCAGGCGTGCTCTTCCGGAGTGGGGGTGGGTCCGAGTTCCGATGGCCACCAGGAGTCATTCCAGAGGGAGTTGTGGCTGCTGAAAATCAGCACTTAGGTTTTGTCTGTGTTGAGCTTCCGGCAGTTGTCTCTCATCCAGGCTAAGACATTCTTCATGCAGTTGTGAAAGTTGTTTTTAGTCAAAGTGGGGTCCGCTGAGAGTGAGAGGACGAGCTGGGTTTCGTCGGTGTAGGAAATTATATTGATGTCATGGGGTCTGACGATGTCTGCTAGTGGTGTCATGTAGATGTTAAAGAGAGTGGGACTGATGGATAAGACTTGCGGGACACCACAGATGGTGTGCTTGGGCTGTGAGGTGAAGGGAGGGAGAGAAATCCTCTGTGTGCGCCCCGTGAGTAAGGATGCCATCCACCTAAGAATGTTGTCCTTGATGCCTGTCTGGTGCAGATGGTTGATGAGTGTGTGGTGGGAGACGGTGTTGAAGGCAGCAGAGAGGCTGACAAGGATCAGGGCTGCTGCTTCTCCTATGATGAGTAGGGTACGGATGTCATCTGTCGTGGCGATCAAGGCTGTCTCGGTGCTGTGGTTGGCTCTGAATCCAGATTGGGAGGCGTCTGGTAGGTGAAGGAAGTGGCCCGATTAGGGTCACCTGGGTCACTCGCAACCACCTCTCAGCCTTCCATACCAAATGAAGAGTCGGTCAGACAGTAGAGAATACAAACCAATATTGGTTTCCAGAGAGATGCAGCTGAACAGTAAATTACAAAGGAGTTAGTTTCGATTCCGGGGCCGGGCACACATTATCTACTACTCAAGGTCATTCTGCCTGTGACAGCCACTAGACAAGTGGGAGAAGGCTTACATCCAAGGGAAAGGTATGCACTAATAAGAACAGTGTATTTATTAGTGTAGCAAAACTCAGCTCCGAAGAAACATAACTTAGAGAATGCCGTTTCTCGGAAGTGGCAAAAGATTGGTTTCGATCATAATACAAAATGGCGTCTGTACACAAAATGGCGCCGCAAATGCTAACTTATGTAGAACAATACGAAAGCATGATTTTTACTCCAACAGACCCTCCTTTTAGCATGAGCTAAGTCATTTTGTGTGTAATAGCAAAATAAGACTTACTGTTCGATAAATCATGAATACATTTTTAGCAGCACTCCATATTTTCAGCTTCAAGAAGGGAAACAGTAAGGAGGGAAGAGGTCTCAAAAATACCCTCATCTATTTGCATGAGGTCTCCTATTTCCTTCTGGATCATAATCGTTGCATTAATATCATGAATAGATATTCTCTTAAGAGCAAGAAGAGTGGTGCAATAAGAGCAATATAAGGGGAGACACTAGACCAGGACACAGCAAGAAATCAGAATCACAATGAAATTAATCACCTTTTCAAGAATCCAGCCCCATCCACCAAAAACTGACCAACTCCAGTTCCCACTCTCCATTCCTTCAACATTTTCTATGATGTCCAAAATGTGTTGGGTAATGTTCTTTTCCATATTAGCGATCTAGACTACACACTGATCTCCTACTACAGAGCACACACCACCACTCTTAGCTAAAATGAAATCAACAGCATATCTAGTCTGCTTGGAATATATCTGCATACTTTCCAATTGGGTGGTGATATATTGCAAAGCTGCTACTGTAGAGTTAGACAATATCTGCAGCTTACATCCAAAATATTCTCTGGCTCTTTCACCCCTTGCCATTGCAGTACCACCAAAGGTAATAATGGAAGAAAGAATATACCCAAAGGTGATACCATTGCTATAATTATTGACTTCCAAATATGTCACTCTGTCTCAAAACTCTGCAGTCAATGTTCTTTTTACCCATCCTACACTAGGCTTACTGAACATACAGGGTACACCCAGGGGGAGCACCATTCCTAAAGCAACATCATCTGTACCATTATGAACATTTGAGTATGTGCCATTGGACAAAAGATAAAATCCTGAGTGTGCATAAAGTGGGCCTTGATAATCTACAGGGGCATATCTGGTGTTCATTCTGGAGGTACTCGGATCCTTCTTTTTCACTAGAGACATTGTATTTTTAAACAGTATTACTCCAGAACAATTAACGTACAAGAATGCATCAGTACTATTAATTATCAGGCAACATGCAGGGTAATATCCAGCTTTTTGAGTAACCGTTAAATCTTGGTAATGCCAGCCCACTAAGGTGATGTTCTGCTCTTTCATATACAGCTTATCACAATACGTGTTATTATCACACCCCGGGTACCCCTTTCCTCGTGGCTTTCTGTAATACAGACAAGGGCCAGGATACTCCATACCAAACTCACCCCTTACCTCTATAAAATGGGCTGGGCAAGTATATGTGTAATTAACAAGTGACAGTGGGTAAGCAGTCCATAAACTTGTAACAGATTCGGTGGGATAACAAGCTGTACCTGCCCCAAAAAATCTTTTATGTGTGTCTAGAAATACATTACTCGGGCTGTCCTTTTTACGCGTTTTTGGGAAACAATCTTGTTCTCAGTACTAGATAGTGCATTCTGCTCATGTTCAAAAACCCAAGACACCCCACCTAGAATCAGTAACAATAAAATCACAGAAATAGTACTGAGCATCTTTTTCATAGTTGACCAAAATATACGTGTATGAACAGGGGAAATCACTGGCTGCTCTTCATCAGCAACCATTCTGCCAAAGGGATGCATAGCAAATGATAAAACAAGGAAGCGAAATGCCAGCAAGAGGAATATACAAGTTCCCAGTGCCCATAAGAGCCTCACTGGTACAGGCTCCTATTGTTCATCAAAACGTTGACGCTCTTGAGCACCGGCGGTGGAACTTGCTCTGTCCTAAGCTTGGGTTCCCACATCGACCAGGATAATGTACCCCCAAGGGAATACTTATGATATATTTTGTCCAATTTTCAAGCAGTGCACATGTCTCACATCACCCTAAACTAACTCTGTTGGTACTATAGCAAAGTACACCCTAACTTACACAGTCCATCCCTACCTAAGCTGACTTCTCCTTTGGTGCACTGTTTCTCAGCCGAGGGCGCAGATTATACCTAGTGACTCCAGACACAGAGGGATCCACAAAAAGGGGCTCCTAAATTGCCTGTATTTCCGGAGGCACTGCTACATTCAGCACTTCATTATTTTCCTCATCCGTTTTGGTCCAGGTTAGCCTGGCGTCACTGAAAGGGATAAATCGAGGCACCGTTTAACACTCAGAATCCCCTACTCCATCCTTTGCCCATTGGCCATAGGGCAGAGGCAGAGGCACCCTTTTACAATGGGTGGCATGCACCCAATTCTTTTGGCCAGCGACCTTGACAGCTGTGCATGTAGCCAGGAGGATCTGCTCCGGTCCCTTCCAGCGTGGCTCCAAACTCTATTTCCGCTGAACATTTTTTACGAGAACAAAGTCTCCGGGCTGAATGTCGTGTCCGGGCCCCTCTGGTGTAGCTGGCAGGGTTTCCCGGACCTGTTGGTGAATTGAACACACATTTTCAGTTAACTGAGCAAGATAGTCAATCAGCAGCGGATATTGAATATCCGAGAACCGCCGGAGTCGCGGGACGCGCCAGACATTTGCTGGGCGTCCAAACACGACCTCGTACGGTGACAATCCTGTCCTAGAATGTGCTGTTGTTCTTGTCGACAAAAGAGCTAACGTTAACGCATCTGGCCACTGTAACCCTGTTGTCTCCTGAATCTTTGCTAATTTCAGTTTGAGAGTACCATTGTACTTCTCAACCAAACCTGCTGACTGTGGGTGATTAGCGGCATGAAACTTCTGCTTTATGTGCAAACCATCACAAATTAACTGAATTACCTTGACATTAAAGTGACTTCCGTTATCACTCCAAATCAAACGGGGCAAGCCGAAATGAGGAAAGAACTCCTTCAGGAGCACCTTTGCAGTCGTAACAGCTGTATTGTCTTTAGTGGGATAAGCCTCAACCCACTTACTAAAGGCACAGACCACCACCAAAACATACTTCAAATTATTGCACCAGTCTAATTCGATATAGTCCATCTGAAGGACCTCAGAAGGGAAAGTGGGAGGTGCAAAATTACAAGGTGGTGTAGGGGTACCCTTCCCAGGATTGTGCATCATGCACACCATGCAGTACTTCACTAAGTGTGCAGCTGTCTTTGAGATATTATCATTCTGCCATACAGGGTCTAACAGCTTGCAAATACCCTTAGCACTAATATGGGCTGGGCCATGGGCCATTGTAACTACAGGAAGTACATATGCATCTGGCAACATCCATCTCTGCTTCCCTGACTTACCAATCCAACATCCCTCATTGTTCAATTGTGCTGTACTTTCTTGCCACATTGCTAATTCCTCTATTGTGGCCTCACTTTGTATCTCTTTCACATTCTCAAGTGTGTCCTCAAACATGGTAACTTCAGGCACCCACCTAGCAGGACCTGCTACTAACATTCTTTTCATTTTAGTCCGGGCTGTTTCCTTAGCTGTCTGATCAGCAAAAGCATTTCCTCTACCTGCAACATCAGTGACTTTCCGGTGGGCACTACACTTTGCTAAGCCAATTTCTTCGGGAGTGTCAAAGCCGACGAAAGCCTCAATATAGGGTGCCCATGCTGAATCTTGGTGCCATGCGAAGTAAGAAACCCTCTCTCAGCACAGAGTCGCCCAAAATTATGCGCGACTCCGAAGGCGTATTGGCTGTTAGTATAAATATTGACAACCAATCCCTCACTCAATTCGCAAGCTCGTATTAAAGGAACAAGCTCAGCAGCTTGGGCCGATTGATAGGGAACTTATGATGTCTCAACTACTGTACGCAGCATGGTGATACCATAAGCAGCAGATGTAGTGCTATCTGGTAATTTTAAACAAGAGCCATCAATGTATAGTTCCCCTTGTGGGTCAGATAAGGGAACATCAGTCAAGTCTACTCGTCCTTTTGTCTCTTCCGTCCAGAAGATACAATCATGTTTATCAATCTCATCACTCTCAGAAGGGAGGGGCAGTAACGTGGCTGAATTCAGAGTGGCACATCTTTTGATCGTGATATGTTTGGCAAACAATGTTAATTCATAGCCAGTCAGACGTGCACTGGTGAGGTGCTGTGTCTTTGTCTTGTTCAAAAGTGTGTCCACAGCATGGGGTACCATGACTGTGAGATCAGTTTCAAGTACGAGTCCAGCCGATTGTCTTATTGAGACACCCACAGCCGGGACCACTCTTAGACAGCTCGGGACAGCTTGTGCGACAGGGTCAAGAACAGCAGAGAAATAAGCACACGGTCGTTGCTTATCTCCAAATTTTCGTATTAAAACAGAAAGTGCACAACCAGCCATCTCATGGACAAACAATACAAACAACTTGTTATAATCAGGGGTGCCGAGTAATGGAGCCGAACAAAGCGCAGTTTTCAATTGCTCAAAAGACTGCTGACATTCAGGCGTCCAAGGCAAGGGCTCATGCACGTCTTTAGTGGTAAGTGCAAGTAAGGGTTTGATTAGTAGGGAATAGTTAGGTATCCACTGCCGACAGTAGGAAGTGATACCTATGAAAGCGCGCACATCTTTCTGAGTCTGTGGAATGGGCATTTTAACAATGGTACTGATGCGCTCAGGGGTCAATCTCCTATCCTCCTTCGACAGTAGGTGACCTAAGTAGGTGACCTCCTGTCGACAATACTGAAATTTAGAAAGAGAAACTTTATGGCCATGCTGAGCTAAGTGTTGTAACAACTTAACTGTACTGTCTTTACAAGCTTGTTCAGTATCGGAAGCGATAAGGAGGTCATCAACATACTGCACTAATACATTACTTGAGGGAAGCGACAAGGAATCCATCTGACCTTTTAGTGCCTGGCTATAATAGCTCGGACTCTCTGTATAGTCCTCAGGAGCTCAACAGAACTGAAAGCTTCTGCCAGCTAGTGTAAACCCGAACAAATACCTGCTATCCGGATGAATAGTAATACTGAAGAAAGCATTTTTCAAGTCAATGAACGAAAAAAATTAGCAGTAGAAGGAATCATTGTCAAGAGAGTAGTGATGTCAGGGACCACTGGACAACGGGGAACCACTATATTATTATTAACTTTGCACAGATCAATCACAAAACGATAGACATCTTCATGCTCATCAAGAGAACCTGAGAGCATCCTTTTAAGAATTGGAAGAATGGGGCTATTACAAATATTAGCAGTCGTCTCCTCAACCACTCCTTTCTTAATCAAATCCTGTATAATTTGTAATAAGGCTCGCTCTCCTGCCTGCGGAATTTTATACTGAGGGATGCGAGGCAAAATAGCACCGTCTTTAACCTGTAGAGAAACTGGTGGTATCTGCAGCAGTCCCACATCTGTGTCGCCTGTCGCCCAAAGAGTGGGTGGCACATCTGCAAATTCAGTAGGAAGAGGCGCATCTTTAGACAAACACTGTTTAGCGCTGACTACATCCGGACCCATTGTCATATAGACACCTGCCGGAGAACAATAGATCTTACAAATATTAGCAGTCGTCTCCTCAACCACTCCTTTCTTAATCAAATCCTGTATAATTTGTAATAAGGCTCGCTCTCCTGCCTACGGAATTTTATACTGAGGGATGCGAGGCAAAATAGCACCGTCTTTAACCTGTAGAGAAACTGGTGGTATCTGCAGCAGTCCCACATCTGTGTTGCCTGTCGCCCAAAGAGTGGGTGGCACATCTGCAAATTCAGTAGGAAGAGGCGCATCTTTAGACAAACACTGTTTAGCGCTGACTACATCCGGACCCATTGTCATATAGACACCTGCCGGAGAACAATAGATCTTAGCATGCAATTTCTTCAATAAATCCAAACCCATCAGATTTTCACCACAATTAGATGTCAGCAAGAATGGCGAATCCACAGTGAAACGACCAATGGTCAACGCAAGGGGTCTTGAAATGGGGCTTACAACCGGTGTTCCGGAAAAACCTACCGAAACATTATTATGGCCAGGCAGAGTCGCCCCAGGGACCATGTTTCGAGAAACAGAACTTTTCGTCGCACCTGTGTCCACCAAAAATTCCTTAGTCGAACCTTGCAGTTCCGCCGTTACATAAGGTCCATGCTGGTCTATAGGTATCTGAACTGGTCCCCCTCTCTGTCCCTGGCTGTTCTAGCTATAAGACATCCCCGTCACTTCCTCCATATCATAATCATCATGATAGTACTGTCCATATCGAGGGTCATCAAAATAATTATTACCAGAACGACCCTGTGAGGCTCCAGCATTCTGAGCCCTATCAGCCCCACCAGCTCCACGACCTCGTCCATGAGAACCTTGTCCTCTGGGGACCGCCACCTTATGCAAAAGCACAGGACACTCGTTACGCCAATGTCCCTCCTCCTTACAGTACGCACACTGATTCAGCCCCAAAGGCGTAGTATTCGGCTGCCTACTAGTGCGTGGAAGCTGTCGGGCAGGACCACCACGTCCTCTACCATTCCCCCTAAAAGCCTGCTGCAACAACACCTTCGTCTTTAAATCCATATGCCTTTTCTCTGTCCTCTCCTTTTCCTCATTATCCCTATGTTCATAATACTGTGCCATATTCAGAATAACAGAGGGGGAAGAGGTGGACCAAGTACTCTCAGACACCTGCAATCGAGCGCAATTTTAGGAAGCAGGTTAGAAACAAGTCTATTAACAAACAACCAAACACCTCCCTCAATAGACAAATCCTGCCCACTGTAATCCAAAAACGTACCTTCAAACCAAGTGAAAAAGTCAGACACACTCTCATCTTTCTTTTGTCGACAAGCCAACAACTTATCCCAATCTACCTTTCTCGGCGGAATAAGGGAATGCATATAGGTAATAATGCGGCCTGGCAACGCCAGAATTTCTGCTCGGGATTATCACCTGGCTTTCTCTCCCGGTCCCATGCTTTAATTTGATCCCATGTACCTCCCAATTCCACAACATGATCCTGGGTGTGCACCTGCCTCCAAATATCGACCGGTACCAGTAAACCAAAAAACATTTCAATATCAGCAAGAGTCATTACAGTGGAAGAGGCAGCTTCAGTCAATTCTTTATAATATGGAGTAGGATTTATCCTAGGGTCAGGCAAATGAGTCTTAAGAGACAATACTTCACCTCTTTTCCATGGAGTATAAACCCATTGCTCCTGAAACCTGGCCGCCACTGCCGCTCGCATAACATTACCACGGCCATCTGTTAATTCCGGCAATTCTGGATGATATATGGGATGAACCTCTCTCATCGGAAACTGAGACACCGACCTAGGACTTTTCTCATGAAGTCTTTCTCTATAAGCTATTATTGTCGTGACATTAGCTCATATTAAATTTGAGGTGCTTCCGCTTCAAAGCAATGTTGCCAAAGACCAATTAACATTGCACACATATGTTTAAGGGCATGCTGTTGTATGAAGGTCTCAAAATCTCTCATAGTCACCCAAACATCCTCTACACTATAAATAGGATTACGGGCCCATTGCGCAGCCTGATTGGCTATTACCTGTTTCTCATCATCTCCCACATCAGATCGCACTAACAGTCCCAAGTGTCCTTAAATTTCGTCCAATCCCTTTCCCCAAATCCACGTACCGGCGTCCCACTACTTACTAATGTCGGAGGATGAAGAACCATAGTGGGAGAAGTAACAGAAGTAACAGGCACTATGGTTGCTAATTGTTGTGTCGCAGGAGAAAGAGCTGGCAAGGGGAATGCTGAAACAATGGGTAGGGCAGGGGTACTAAAAGTCACAGTTGATACAGATGGCAAAGAAACAGAAGGGAGGAGAGGTGGAGGAGGAGCTGAAGCCACGGCCGTCAAAATAACAGCAGTAGACACAGGGACATAGACAGTGGCAGCAACTGTAACGGGAGGCTGTGAGGGCACTGGAACAGTGGGATATATTCTTTGCGGGGCATATGGAGGCAGGGGTCGAGTATCCAACAATTCCTCCATGAAAACATCATGGGGCATATTATCAAGGGCTTTATCGCCGCTTTAGCGGCACCTTTCTGCCGCTAAAGCGGTGATAATTTTATCGCCCTATTAGCAAGCTGTCGCTAACAGGCGTTAGCGACAGCTTTCAAGCGTTAGAGGCCGCGTATTCCATCGCCTTGCATGTCAGCGATAATTATCGCTAATGACATGCAAGGAAGGCGTTCCCTACTAAAAGCGACTGAAAACAGTCGCTAATCCCACTACCCCTATTAGCAAGGCAGGCGAGCGATATAATAATTCGCGCTAAGCGCGTTTATCGCTAGATTTTAACACCTGCTAGTGAGGACGACTTACCTGTTTAAAGTATAGGAGGTGGATTCTAATGCTGAATCCACCTTAGCGTTAATGCAAGAATATCGCTGGTTTTCCAGCGATATTCTCGCTTGCCGCTATCGCTGGTAATAATATCGCTATGGAGATAAACCTTACTAATAGGGGTTATCTCAGCGATATTTTCCAGCGATAGGCGGCGTTAACCAAAGTCGCGCTAAGCGCAGTTAGCGATATTTATCGCTATTCCTTGATAATATGCCCCCATCTTCTTCCTGGACCACATACGTTTTACCAATTTGTAATCGAAACCTTCTATCTTCACATTCAACACCCTTTTCCTGTCTTTCCCTGTCGTATGCTACAGCCTTCTGAGTCAATGTCTGCATTTTTCCTTTCCGAGCCTCTTTTTCTGCCTTCAATCGCCTCTGTCTAGCTGCTTTCTGCCATGTTCTGAGGGAATCAAACATAGACTGCCTACTTCGTCTCTTAAACAGCTGCTCCTGTAAACACTCAATCTTTTGTTCATCGAAAGTGCCTGTCAACGGCCACTGCAACTCCGCATTGTCCCTTGTATATTTGTGCCATAATGTACTAAACATAATAGGGCCAAGACCATGCTTCACATACATATCAACATTTGGAGTGCCTTCTGGAGGCGCCAGCTGGGTTTCTTCCAATCGAGCATCAGCAGAACAACAGCGACAGCACAAGGAAAACAACTTACTGAATCTAGGCATTTTTCAAACGAAAACAAGTGCACTATTTATGCCTAACAAAACACTTACAAATGCTCTTATCCAAAAGACGGCCCTTAGACCGTACCAAATACAAACAAAAATGGCACCATATCCACAAAGAACCAAAACAAACTCACCTGATATATGCAGGTCAAACAAATGTATTCTCCACTGCCAACTCTTCAGACCAAACGGTCAGATCCAAGGGTTTCACCATTCAGGACTCCAGTCGGGATGACCACTGGGCGAGGCACCGTCCGGCGGGACAGAAGGGGCAGCTGCGAGTATCAGGAACTCTTTGTGCAGGGATCCCTGACCCGTCCGTCCGAACCGACGATGGCCTCAACCTACCCCGTCCGCGGAAGGGGATAGGTCACTCACTCGAAGGAGTCCCTGTTCGGGTGCCAACTGAAGGAAACGGCCCAATTAGGGCCACCCAGGTCACTCGCGACCACCTCTCAGCCTTCCATACCAAATGAAGAGTTGGTCAGACAGTAGAGAATATAAACCAATAATAGTTTATTCAAAGTTCACTCAGAGCGGAGCCCTGCCTGCCCAGTCACTAGGAGTGCTGCAGAGGGACTGACATCAGCAAGCATAACAATACATTATGTACATTTCAAAACCAATGTAAGCACGCCTACCATGGAATTTTCCAGAGAGATGCAGCTGAACAGTAAATTACAAGGGAGTAAGTTTCGATTCTGGGGCCGGGCACACATTATCTACTACTCAAGGTCATTCTGCCTGTGCCTGCCACTAGACAAGTGGGAGATGGCTTACATCCAAGGGAAAGGAATGCGCTGATAAGAACAGTGTATTCATTAGTGTAGGAAAATTCAGCTTCTAAGAAACATAACTTAGAGAAGGCCATTTCTCGGAAGTGGCAAAAGATTGGTTTCGATCATAATACAAAATGGCGTCTGTACACAAAATGGCGCAGCGAATGCTAACTTACGTGGAACAATACGAAAGCATGATTATTATTCCAACAGTAGGTTGTTTCTCTCCAGGGGTTCGGTGAGTTGGAGGTTGATGGCCTTCTCCAGGACTTCAGCGGGCATCCGGAGCAGCGAGATGGGGGCAATAGTTCTGGAGGTAGCTGGGGTCTGTGGAGGGTTTCTTGAGGATGGGTTGACCTCTGAGTGTTTCCAGGTGTCGGGGAAGATGGCTGTGGAGATGGAGGAGCTGAAGATGGTGGTGACCTGGTGACTGATCTCGTCGGTTCTGAGGTTGAAGAGTCGATGGGGGCACGGGTCGGTGTGTGAACCTGAGTGGATGGAGTTCATTAAGGCCTTGGTGTTCGCTGTGCTGAGTTGTTCCCATGTGGTGAGCGGGTGGTTGGTGGCTGTCTTCGGGGGAGTGGGGATGCTGAGGAGGTCGATGGCTTGGGGCTCAAGTTTCTGTAAATGGTGGTTATCTTATTGTGGAAATGGTCTGCAAGGGTGCCACTGAGTTCCTGTGAGGGCGGTGTCGAGTTTTCTGTGGCTGATGGGCAGGTGAACTCTCTGTCGATGGTGAAGAGTTCCTTGGTCTGGCTGGCGCTGGCATCAATGCGGTGTGTCAGGGCACTCTTTTTCACGGTTTTAAGTAAGTGGTGGTAGTTGTTGAGGGCAGACTTGAAGATGGCTCAATCACTGTCGTTTTTGCTGGAACGCCATTTTCTTTCCAGTTGTTTGGATCTGCATTTTGCCGCACTGAGTTCTGAGGTGTACCAGATAACTCATTTGGTGGGTCTGTGCGTTGTGGCTGGTTTGGTGGGGGTGATTCAGTTGGCGGCACAGGTGCTCCAAGCTTTAAAGTTCTCTACTGCCTGGTTCAGGTTGGTGGAGGCACCGGGCTGGGAGAGGCTAAGGGTGCTTGTCCATTGATGCTGAGCCACCTTGGTCCAGCTGCGGAAAGGGGCGATGTGGTGGTTGGGGGTGATGCAGGGAGATCCGGCGATGGTAAAGTGTACAATGAAATGAGGTACTATACGGCATACATTTACAACATTTTGGCACAATGCAGCAACCAAGTTTGCTCTTCTGTGTTGCACTAAAGGGTGAGAGAAAAACAGCACCATATCTATTAAGATATGGTACAGTTCTTCTCTCTTCCTGCACTGGTGCACTTTAGGCTGGTATGCGCCAACACACAAACCCATAGGGCAAGGGTGTGTGCATTCAGTGAAGCATAGGGTTTGTAACTGATGGTGACCCTACCAGCATAAAAACGACACTTTAATTTTTTCCACTTTGTATACAGCACAAATTCGAAGTAAAAAAAATGTGGGGACTTTTTAAAGTTAAAGTTGCTTCATTGTTACACCTGCCTTGGAGATGCATAACATTTGTCGCAAATCCATGTCTCAACACGTCAATAGATAGGGATTTGCTTCAAAACACATAGGTAGTTGAATTGGAATACTCATGTACCAACCAGGGTACAACCTCTTGAGGCAAAGTAGCAAATAGTGCTGAAACACTTTGCAGCTAGTTATACGCCACTTTAGTGACTCAAACCTGGTGCAAAGTGTTTGTAAATCTGGGCCTACATACTTACAGTGTCTTTCAGGCAGTTCATTTCACCAATTGGTCTTCTTTCTTTTTCTTTTTCTTTTTTTAATTCTTTTTATTGATTTTCTCCCATTATACAAAAAAAAGAAAAGATTAGATTTCTACAAGTCATGGCAGTTCACCAGAAAAGCAATACATTAATCATTAACCCCTTCGATGCTCATGACGGAATGGTTCCGTCATGAGCATCGGTGCTCCTGTGCTCATGACGGAACCATTCCGTCATGAGGACAGGGGCACGAAATCCCTCTGCTGCAGACAGCAGAGGGATTTCTTTTTCTCCCCTATGCCTCGGGAGCTTCCCCAGCTCCCGAGGCCCCCTCCCTGGTTTCTGTGAAATGACGATCAGTGCGCACGTCACGCTGTCATCATTTCACAGAAGCACAAGCTGAAATGAGCCTTTAGGCTCATTTCAGTTTCACTCTACGTGCTCAGGGGCTATCTCAGCACCTGAGCACGTGAGAGCAGGAGAAGTATCATTGGAAAGGGGAGAATCTCCCTTTCAATGGTACCCCTCCCAGTGGATCCTGCTTGGGGATCGCCCCAGGAGGGCGATCCCAAGCAGGGATCCACCACTAAGACACCAGGGAGGAGGCGGCTCCTTGGGCAAGGGATTTTGCTCCCCCTATCAAATTGGCAATATTCAGTCTTTCTGCCCCTGAGAGCTAGAAAGCCCACTTGTACACCAGGGATTTTTGTAGCCATAATTATTTAGGGTGGGGGCTGCCCAAAGCGGGCACGCCAATGCCCCCACCCCCTTGCCAAAATAACAGCCTTTCTGCCCCCACTGGGGGGCAGAAAGCCCACTTGACGCCAGGGATTTTTTTGTTGCCATATTTATTTATAGTGGGGGCTGCCCAAAGCGGGCATGCCAATGCCCCGACCATCCACCACAATTACAGCCTTTCTGCCCCCCCGGGGGGGGGGGCAGAAAGCCCACTAGATGCCAGGGATTTTTTTGGGGGCAATTTAATTAGGGTGGGGGATGCCCAAAACGGGCATGCAAATGCCCCCACCCCCCCACCACAATTACATCCTTTCTGCCACCCCTGGGGGGCAGAAAGCCCACTAAACGCCAGGGATTTTTTTTGGTGCAATTGTTTGTAGGGTGGGGGCTGCCCAAAATGGGCATGCCAATGCCCCCATCCCCATACAATTACAGCCTTTCTGCCCCCTGGGGAAGATGGGGGGCAGTAGCCCCCAATCTGCACCCCAGGGGGTAAAGCCCACTGAGACTCCAGGGATTTTTTGGAGGCAATTTAGTTGGGGTGGGGGCTGCCCAAAGCGGGCATGCAAATGCTCCCACCCCACCACAATTACAGCCTTTCTTCCCCCTGGAGGCAAAAAGACCACTAGACGTCAGGGATTTTTGGGGGCAATTTGAATTAGGGTGGGGGCTGCCCAAGCGGGCATGCCAATGCCCCCACCCCGCCAGCAAAATTTCAGTCTTTCTGCCCCCTGGGGGTCATATGGGGAGCAGTAGCCCCCAATCTGCCTCCTGGGGGTCAGAAGCGCACTAGAAACCAGGGATTTTTTTTTATTCGTGTAGTTGTGGGGGCTGCCCAAAATGGGCATGACAATACCCCACACCCCCAGAGAAATTCCAGTCTTTCTGCCCCCCCGGAGGAGCAGATGGGGGCTGTAGCCTGTGATCTGCCCCCCGGGGGGGGCAGAAAGCCCACTAGGCGCCAGCGATTACGCTGACTTTTTGTAAGCGTGGGGGTGGGGGTTGCCCAGAATGGGCATACCAATGCCCCCACCCCCCCAAAAAAAAAACACAGTCTTTCTGCCCCCCTTGGGAGCATATCAGGGAAAACCCCCTCCCCCCTCCCCCGATTTCCCCCCAAGGCGGCAGAAAGCACACTAGGGACAGGCTTTTTTATATCAATGTGCCTACTTGTGGATTTTGGGCACTAGCACAGCTGGCACATAGGGAGACCTAGCGAACCTGTACATTTTTTAAAACTAGACACCAAGGGGAATCCAGGATGGGGTGACTTGGCTGGCTCTCACCAGGTTCTGTTACCCAGAATCCTTTGCAAACCTCAAACTTTGTAAAAAAACATATTTTCCTCACGTTTATGTGGTGGAAAGTTCTGGAATCTGCATGGATCCACAAAATTCCACCCACCCCACATTCCCCAAAGTCTTCCGAGAAAAATGGTACCTCACTTGTGTGGGTAGGCCTAGTGCCCGCGACAGGAAACGGCCCAAACGCAACATGGACACACCACATTTTCACAGTGAAAATGGACCCTTTTTTGCAATGTGTGCCTAGCTGTAGATTTTGAACCCTAGCTCTGCCGGCACCTAGGAAACCTAGAAAACCTATACATTTTTGAAAACTAGACACCCAGGAAATCCAGGATGGGGTGACTTGACTGGCTCTCACCAGGTTCTGTTACCCACAATCCCTTGCAAACCTGAAAATTTGTCAAAAAAACCACATTTTCCTCACATTTCTGTGGTGGAAAGTTCTGGAATCTGCGTGGATCTTCAAAATTCCACCCACCCGCGTTCCCCAAAGTCTTCCGAGAAAAATGGTACCTCACTTGTGTGGGAAGGCCTAGTGCCCGCGACAGAAACGGCCCAAAAGCAACGTGGACACACCACATTTTCACAGTGAAAACGGACCCTTTTTTGCAAAGTGCCTAGCTGTAGATTTTGAACCCTAGCTCTGCCGGCACCTAGGAAACCTAGCAAACCTATACATTTTTGAAAACTAGACACCCAGGGGTGTCCAGGATGGGGTGACTTGTCTGGCTCTCACCAGGTTCTGTTACCCAGAATCGCTTTGCAAACCTCAAACTTTGTAAAAAAAAAACATATTTTCCTCACGTTTATGTGGTGGAAAGTTCTGGAATCTGCATGGATCCACAAAATTCCACCCACCCCACATTCCCCAAAGTCTTCCGAGAAAAATGGTACCTCACTTGTGTGGTTAGGCCTAGTGCCCGCAACAGGAAACGGCCCAAAACGCAACATGGACACACCACATTTTCACAGTGAAAATGGACCCTTTTTTTGCAATGTGCCTAGCTGTAGATTTTGAACCCTAGCTCTGCCGGCACCTAGGGAAACCTAGAAAACCTATACATTTTTGAAAACTAGACACCCAGGGAAATCCAGGATGGGGTGACTTGACTGGCTCTCACCAGGTTCTGTTACCCACAATCCCTTGCAAACCTCAAAATTTGTCAAAAAAAACACATTTTCCTCACATTTCTGTGGTGGAAAGTTCTGGAATCTGCATGGATCTTCAAAATTCCACCCACCCCGCGTTCCCCAAAGTCTTCCGAGAAAAATGGTACCTCACTTGTGTGGGAAGGCCTAGTGCCCGCGACAGGAAACGGCCCAAAAGCAACGTGGACACACCACAATTTCACAGTGAAAACGGACCCTTTTTTTGCAAAGTGCCTAGCTGTAGATTTTGAACCCTAGCTCTGCCGGCACCTAGGAAACCTAGCAAACCTATACATTTTTGAAAACTAGACACCCAGGGTGTCCAGGATGGGAGTGACTTGTCTGGCTCTCACCAGGTTCAGTTACCCAGAATCCTTGCAAACCTCAAAATTTGTAAAAAAAACACATTTTCTTCACATTTCTGTGGTGGAAAGTTCTGGAATCTGTGTGAATCCCCAAAATTCCACCCACCCCGCATTCCCCAAAGTCTTCCGAGAAAAATGGTACCTCACTTGTGTGGGTGGGTCAAGTACCCGCGACAGGCAAGGGCCCAAAACCTATTGAGGCGACATCAAAATTACCTATCACAAAACAACCTGGTTTTGCAAGGGAGGTCCCATGAGTTTTTGGCCCCGGGCTCGGCGGCCATCTAGGGAAAGCTACCAAACCCACACATTTCTGAAAACTAGACACCCAGGGCAGTCCAGCAAGGTATGGCTTGCGTGGATCCCCCAACGTTTTCCTACCCAGAATCCCCTGCAAACCTCAAATTTAGCTGAAAAAAACACTTTTTTTCTCAAATTTCTGTGTGGGAAAGTTCTGGAATCTGCGTGGATCTACAATTTCCTACCACCCAGCATTCCCCCAGGTCTCCCGATAAAAATTATACCTCACTCACGTGGGTGGGTCAAGTACCCGCTACAGGCAAGGGCCCAAAACTTATTGAGGAGACATCAAAATGACCTATCACAAAACAACCTGGTTTTGCAAGGGGGGTCACCTGGGTTTTTGGCCCCGGGCTCGACGGCCATCTTGGGAAACTACAAAACCCACACATTTCTGAAAACTAGACACCCTGGGGAGTCCAATGAAGTATGGCTTGCGTGGATCCCCCAACGTTTTCCTACCCAGAGTCTCCTGCAAACCTCACATTTAGCTGAAAAAAACACATTTTCCACATATGTTTGGGTGGAATCACCGTGCCGGCACAAATGTACTACCCCACAGCGTTCCCCTCAGTCTCCCGAGTAAAATGATACCTCACTTGTGTGGGTGGAGCAAGGGCCTCTCACTGGGAAGAGCCCAAGACATAGGGATTAAGGGTATAGCACCGAGAATTCTAAGCACTACATTTAAAAAAAAAAATGTTTTTAGCCAATTCTGCATTAGTCACCCATGCAAGTGAGGTATCATTTTACTCGGGACACTGAGGAGAATGCTGTGGGGTAGGACATTTGTGCCAACACGGGGATTCCACACAAAAATATGTAGAAAATTTGTTTTTTTCAGCTAAATTTGTGGTTTGCAGGGGATTCTGGATAGGGAAATGTTGGGGGATCGATGCAAGCCATACCTCATTGGACTCCCCAGGGTGTCTAGTTTTCAGAAATGTGTGGGTTTGGTAGGTTTCCCTAGATGGCGGCGAGCCTGGGGCCAAAACCCCAGGTGCCCCCAAAACCAGGTAGTTTTGTTGTAGGTAATTTTCAAGTCTCCACAGCATGATTTGGGCAATATCCTGTTGCAGCCACTATGCCTACCCACACAAGTGAGGACCATTTTTATCGAGAGTCCTGGGGGAACGCTGGGTGGTAGGAAATTTGTGGATCCTCGCAGATTCCAGAACTTTCCCACACACAAATTTGAGAAAAAAGTGATTTTTTCAGCTAAATTTGAGGTTTGCAGGGATTCTGGGTAGGAGAAGTGTTGGGGGACCCACGTCAAGCCATACCTCGCTGGACTCCCCGGGTGCCTAGTTTCCAGAAATGTGTGGGTTTGGTAGGTTTCCCTAGATGGCCGCTGAGCCCCGGGCCAATCACTCATGGGAACCCCCTTGCAAAACCAGGTTGGTTTGTGATAGGTAATTTTGATGTCGCCACAATAGGTTTTGGGCCCTTGCCTGTCACGGGTCCTTGACCCACCCATGCAAGTGAGGTACTACTTTTCTCGGAAGACTTTGGGGAACGCGGGGTGGGTGGAAATTTGTGGATTCACGCAGATTCCAGAACTTTCCACCAGAGAAATGTGAGGAAAATGTATTTTTTACAATTGGTTTTGGCAATTTTTAGGTTTGCAAGGGATTCTGGGTAACAGAACCTGGTGAGAGCCAGTCAAGTCACCCCATCCTGGATTCCCCTAGGTGTATACGTTTAAAAAATGTATAGGTTTGCTAGGTTTCCCTAGGTGCCGGCAGAGCTAGGGTTAAAAAACTACACCTAGGCACTTTGCCAAAAAAGGGTCATTTTTCACTGTGAAATTGTGGTGTGTCCACGTTGCGCTTTGCACCATTTCCTGTCACAGGCACTGAGACCTACCCACACAACTGAGGTACCATTTTCTCTGAATACTTTGGGGAACGCGAGGTGGGTGGAAATTTGTGGATCACGCAGATTCCAGAACTTTCCACCACAGAAATGTGAGGAAAATGTGGTTTTTTACAATTGTTTAGGTTTGCAAGGGATTCTGGGTAACAGAACCTTGTGAGAACCAGTCAAGTCACCCCATCCTGGATTCCCCTGGGTGTCTAGTTTTCAAAAATGTATAGGTTTGCTAAGTTTCCCTAGGTGCCGGCAGAGCTAGGGTTCAAAAACTACAGCTAAGCAATTTGCCAAAAAAGGGTCATTTTTCACTGTGAAATTGTGGTGTGTCCACGTTGCGTTTTGCACCGTTTCCTGTCCCAGGAACTAGACCTACCCACACAGAGTGAGGTACCATTTTTCTCGGAAGACTTTGGGAAGTTGGGGTGGGTGGAAATTTGTGGATCCACGCAGATTCCAGAACTTTCCACCACAGAAATGTGAGGAAAATGTGGTTTTTACAATTGTTTAGGTTTGCAAGGGATTCTGGGTAACAGAACCTTGTGAGAGCCAGTTAAGTCACCCCATCCTGGATTCCCCTGGGTGTCTAGTTTTCAAAAATGTATAGGTTTGCTAAGTTTCCCTAGGTGCCGGCAGAGCTAGGGTTCAAAAACTACAGCTAGGCACTTTGCCAAAAAAGGGTCATTTTTCACTGTGAAATTGTGGTGTGTCCACGTTGCGTTTTGCACCGTTTCCTGTCGCAGGAACTAGACCTACCCACACAAGTGAGCTACCATTTTTCTCGGAAGACTTTGGGGAAGTTGGGGTGGGTGGAAATTTGTGGATCCACGCACATTCCAGAACTTTCCACCACAGAAATGTGAGGAAAATGTGTTTTTTTTGACAATTTCTTAGGTTTGCAAGGGATTCTGGGTAACAGAAGCAGATGAGAGGCAGTCAAGTCACCCCATCCTGAATTCCCCTCGGTGTCTAGTTTTAAAAAATGTATAGGTTTGCTAGGTTTCCCTAGGTGCCAGGCGGAGCTAGGGTTCAAAACTACAGCTAGGCACTTTGCCAAAAAGGGTCATTTTCACTGTGAAATTGTGATGTGTCCACGTTGCGTTTTGCACCGTTTCCTGTCATAGGCACTAGACTTACCCACACAAGTGAGGTACCATTTTCTCGAAATACTTTGGGGAACGCGGGGTGGGTGGAAATTTGTGGATCCACGCAGATTCCAGAACTTTCCACCACAGAAATGTGAGGAAAATGTGTTTTTTTACAATTGTTTAGGTTTGCAAGGGATTCTGGGTAACAGCACCTTGTGAGAGCCAGTCAAGTCACTCCCATCCTGGATTCCCCTGGGTGTCTAGTTTTCAAAAATGTATAGGTTTGCTAAGTTTCCCTAGGTGCCGGCAGAGCTAGGGTTCAAAAACTACAGCTAGGCACTTTGCCAAAAAGGGTAATTTTTCACTGTGAAATTGTGGTGTGTCCACGTTGCATTTTGCACGGTTTCCTGTCGCAGGAACTAGACCTACCCACACAAGTGAGGTACCATTTTCTCGGAAGACTTTGGGGACCGTGGGGTGGGTGGAAATTTGTGGATTTACGCAGATTCCAGAACTTTCCACCACAGAAATGTGAGGAAAATGTGTTTTTTTTGACAATTTCTTAGGTTTGCAAGGGATTCTGAGTAACAGAACCTGGTGAGAGGAAGTCAAGTCACCCCATCCTGGATTCCCCTGCGTGTCTAGTTTTCAAAAATGTTAAGGTTTGCAAGGTTTCCCTAGGTGCAGGCAGAGCTAGAGTTCAAAAGCTACAGCTAGGCACTTTGCCAAATAAGGGTCATTTTTCACTGTGAAATTGTGGTGTGTCCACGTTGCGTTTTCCGCCATTTCCTGTTGGAGGCACTAGGCCTACCCACACAAGTGAGGTACCATTTTTCTCGGAAGACTTTGGGGAACGCGGGGTGGGTGGAAATTTGTGGATCCACGCAGATTCCAGAACTTTCCACCACAGAAATGTAAGGAAAATGTGTTTTTTTTTGACAATTTTTGACGTTTGCAAGGGATTCTGGGTAACAGAACCTGGTGAGAGCCAGTCAAGTCACCCCATCCTGGATTCCCCTGGGTGTTTAGTTTTAAAAATGTATAGCTTTTCTAGATTTCCCTAGGTGCCGGCAGAACTAGGGTTAAAAAACTACAGCTAGGCACTTTGCCAAAAAAGGGTCATTTTTCACTGTGAAATTGTGATGTGTCCACGTTGCGTTTTGCACCGTTTCCTGTCGCAGGCACTAGACCTACCCACACAAGTGAGGTACCATTTTTCTCGGAAGACATTGGGGAAGTTGGGGTGTGTGGAAATTTGTGGATCCACGCAGATTCCAGAACTTTCCACCACAGAAATGTGAGGAAAATATGTTTTTTTTGACAATTTCTTAGGTTTGCAAGGGATTCTGGGTAACAGAAGCTGATGAGAGGCAGTCAATTCACCCCATCCTGAATTCCCCTCGGTGTCTAGTTTTAAAAAATGTATAGGTTTGCTAGGTTTCCCTAGGTGCCGGCAGAGCTAGGGTTCAAAAACTACAGCTAGGCACTTTGCCAAAAAAGGGTCATTTTTCACTGTGAAATTGTGGTGTGTCCACGTTGCGTTTTGCGTCGTTTCCTGTCGCGGGCACTAGGCCTACCCACACAAGTGAGGTACCATTTTTCTCGGAAGACTTTGGGGAACGTGGGTTGGGTGGAAATTTGTGGATCCACACAGAATCTAGAACTTTCCACCACAGAAATGTGAGAAAGATTTGTTTTTTGACAATTGTTTAGGTTTGCAAGGGATTCTGGGTAACAGAACCTGGTGAGAGCCAGTCAAGTCACCCCATCCTGGATTCCCCTGGGTGTATAGGTTTAAAAAATGTATAGGTTTGCTAGGTTTCCCTAGGTGCCGGCAGAGCTAGGGTTCAAAAACTACAGCTAGGCACTTTGCAAAAAAGGGTCATTTTTCACTGTGAAATTGTTGTGTGTCCACATTGCGTTTTGCACCGTTTCCTGTCCCAGGAACTAGACCTACCCACACAAGTGAGGTACCATTTTTCTCGGAAGACTTTGGGGAAGTTGGGGTGGGTGGAAATTTGTGGATCCACGCAGATTCCAGAACTTTCCACCACAGAAATGTGAGGAAAATGTGGTTTTTTTTACAATTGTTTAGGTTTGCAAGGGATTCTGGGTAACAGAACCTTGTGAGAGCCAGTCAAGTCACCCCATCCTGGATTCCCCTGGGTGTCTAGTTTTCAAAAATGTATAGGTTTGCTAAGTTTCCCTAGGTGCCGGCAGAGCTAGGGTTAAAAAACTACAGCTAGGCACTTTGCCAAAAAGGGTCATTTTTCACTGTGAAATTGTGGTGTGTCCACGTTGCGTTTTGCACCGTTTCCTGTCGCAGGAACCAGACCTACCCACACAAGTGAGCTACCATTTTTCTCGGAAGACTTTGGGGAAGTTGGGGTGGGTGGAAATTTGTGGATCCACGCAGATTCCAGAACTTTCCACCACAGAAATGTGAGGAAAATGTGTTTTTTTTACAATTGTTTAGGTTTGCAAGGGATTCTGGGTAACAGCACCTTGTGAGAGCCAGTCAAGTCACCCCATCCTGGATTCCCCTGGGTGTCTAGTTTTCAAAAATGTATAGGTTTGCTAAGTTTCCCTAGGTGCCGGCAGAGCTAGGGTTCAAAAACTACAGCTAGGCACTTTGCCAAAAAAGGGTAATTTTTCACTGTGAAATTGTGGTGTGTCCACGTTGCATTTTGCACGGTTTCCTGTCGCAGGAACTAGACCTACCCACACAAGTGAGGTACCATTTTTCTCGGAAGGCTTTGGGGACCGTGGGGTGGGTGGAAATTTGTGGATTTACGCAGATTCCAGAACTTTCCACCACAGAAATGTGAGGAAAATGTGTTTTTTTTTGACAATTTCTTAGGTTTGCAAGGGATTCTGAGTAACAGAACCTGGTGAGAGGAAGTCAAGTCACCCCATCCTGGATTCCCCTGCGTGTCTAGTTTTCAAAAATGTTAAGGTTTGCAAGGTTTCCCTAGGTGCAGGCAGAGCTAGGGTTCAAAAGCTACAGCTAGGCACTTTGCCAAAAAAGGGTCATTTTTCACTGTGAAATTGTGGTGTGTCCACGTTGCGTTTTCCGCCATTTCCTGTCGGAGGCACTAGGCCTACCCACACAAGTGAGGTACCATTTTTCTCGGAAGACTTTGGGGAACGCGGGGTGGGTGGAAATTTGTGGATCCACGCAGATTCCAGAACTTTCCACCACAGAAATGTAAGGAAAATGTGGTTTTTTTGACAATTTTTGACGTTTGCAAGGGATTCTGGGAAACAGAACCTGGTGAGAGCCAGTCAAGTCACCCCATCCTGGATTCCCCTGGGTGTTTAGTTTTAAAAAATGTATAGCTTTTCTAGATTTCCCTAGGTGCCGGCAGAACTAGGGTTAAAAAAGCTACAGCTAGGCACTTTGCCAAAAAAGGGTCATTTTTCACTGTGAAATTGTGGTGTGTCCACGTTGCGTTTTGCACCGTTTCCTGTCGCAGGCACTAGACCTACCCACACAAGTGAGGTACCATTGTTCTCGGAAGACTTTGGGGAACGCGGGGTGAGTGGAAATTTGTGGATCCACGCAGATTCCAGAACTTTCCACCACAGAAATGTGAGGAAAATGTTTTCTTTTTGAAAATTTGTTAGGTTTGCAAGGGATTCTGGGTAACAGAACCTTGTGAGAGCCAGTCAAGTCACCCCATCCTGGATTCCCCTGGGTGTCTAGTTTTCAAAAATGTATAGGTTTGCTAAGTTTCCCTAGGTGCTGGCAGAGCTAGGGTTCAAAAACTACAGCAAGGCACTTTGCCAAAAAAGGGTCATTTTTCACTGTGAAATTGTGGTGTGTCCACGTTGCGTTTTGCACCGTTTCCTGTTGTAGGAACTAGACCTACCCACACAAGTGAGGTACCATTTTTCTCGGAAGACATTGGGGAAGTTGGGGTGTGTGGAAATTTGTGGATCCACGCAGATTCCAGAAATTTCCACCACAGAAATGTGAGGAAAATGTGTTTTTTTTGACAATTTCTTAGGTTTGCAAGGGATTCTGGGTAACAGAAGCTGATGAGAGGCAGTCAAGTCACCCCATCCTGAATTCCCCTCGGTGTCTAGTTTTAAAAAATGTATAGGTTTGCTAGGTTTCCCTAGGTGCCGGCAGAGCTAGGGTTCAAAAACTACAGCTAGGCACTTTGCCAAAAAAGGGTCATTTTTCACTGTGAAATTGTGGTGTGTCCACGTTGCGTTTTGCGTCGTTTCCTGTCGCGGGCACTAGGCCTACCCACACAAGTGAGGTACCATTTTTCTCGGAAGACTTTGGGGAACGCGGGTTGGGTGGAAATTTGTGGATCCACACAGAATCCAGAACTTTCCACCACAGAAATGTGAGAAAGATTTGTTTTTTTTGACAATTTTTTAGGTTTGCAAGGGATTCTGGGTAACAGAACCTGGTGAGAGCCAGTCAAGTCACCCCATCCTGGATTCCCCTGGGTGTATAGGTTTAAAAAATGTATAGGTTTGCTAGGTTTCCCTAGGTGCCGGCAGAGCTAGGGTTCAAAAACTACAGCTAGGCACTTTGCAAAAAAAGGGTCATTTTTCACTGTGAAATTGTTGTGTGTCCACATTGCGTTTTGCACCGTTTCCTGTCGCAGGCACTAGACCTACCCACACAAGTGAGGTACCATTTTTCTCCGAAAACTTTGGGGAAGGCGGGGTGGGTGGAAATTTGTGGATCCACGCAGATTCCAGAACTTTCCACCACAGAAATGTGAGGAAAATGTGTTCTTTTTGACAATCTTTTAGGTTTGCAAGGGATTCTGGGTAACAGAACCTGGTGATAGCCAGTCAAGTCACCCCATCCTGGATTCCCCTGGGTGTCTAGTTTTCAAAAATGTATAGGTTTTCTAGATTTCCCTAGGTGCCGGCAGAGCTAGGGTTCAAAAACTACAGCTAGGCACTTTGCCAAAAAAGGGTCATTTTTCACTGTGAAATTGTGGTGTGTCCACGTTGCGTTTTGCACCATTTCCTGTCGCAGGCACTAGACCTACCCACACAAGTGAGGTACCATTTTTCTCGGAAGACTTTGGGGAACGCGGGGTGAGTGGAAATTTGTGGATCCACGCAGATTCCAGAACTTTCCACTACAAAAATGTGAGGAAAATGTTTTATTTTTGAAAATTTGTTAGGTTTGCAAGGGATTCTGGGTAACAGAACCTGGTGAGAGGCAGTCAAGTCACCCCATTCTGGATTACCCTGGGTGTCTAGTTTTCAAAAATGTATAGGTTTGCTAGGTTTCCCTAGGTGCCGGCAGAGCTAGGGTTCATAAACTACAGCTAGGCCCTTTGCCAAAAAAGGGTCATTTTTCACTGTGAAATTGTGGTGTGTCCACGTTGCGTTTTGCGGCGTTTCCTGTCGCGGGCACTAGGCCTACCCACACAATTGAGGTACCATTTTTCTCGTAAGACTTTGGGGAACGCGGGTTGGGTGGAAATTTGTGGATCCACACAGAATCCAGAACTTTCCACCACAGAAATGTGAGAAAGATTTGTTTTTTTGACAATTTTTAGGTTTGCAAGGGATTCTGGGTAACAGAACCTGGTGATAGCCAGTCAAGTCACCCCATCCTGGATTCCCCTGGGTGTCTAGTTTTCAAAAATGTATAGGTTTGCCAGGTTTCCCTAGGTGCCGGCAGAGCTAGGGTTCAAAAACTACACCTAGGCACTTTGCCAAAAAGGGTCATTTTTCACTGTGAAATTGTGGTGTGTCCACGTTGAGTTTTGTGCCATTTCCTGTCGCAGGCACTAGACCTACCCACACAAGTGAGGTACCATTTTTCTGAAAATACTTTGGGGAACGCGGGGTGGGTGGAAATTTGTGGATCCACGCAGATTCCAGAACTTTCCACCACAGAAATGTGAGGAAAATGTGTTTTTTTTTACAATTGTTTAGGTTTGCAAGGGATTCTGGGTAACAGAACCTTGTGAGAGCCAGTCAAGTCACCCCATCCTGGATTCCCCTGGGTGTCTAGTTTTCAAAAATGTATAGGTTTGCTAAGTTTCCCTAGGTGCCGGCAGAGCTAGGGTTCAAAAACTACAGTTAGGCAATTTGCCAAAAAAGGGTCATTTTTCACTGTGAAATTGTGGTGTGTCCACGTTGCATTTTGCACCGTTTCCTGTCGCAGGAACTAGACCTACCCACACAAGTGAGGTACCATTTTTCTCAGAAGACTTTGGGGAAGTTGGGGTGGGTGGAAATTTGTGGATACACGCAGATTCCAGAACTTTCCACCACAGAAATGTGAGGAAAATGTGTTTTTTTTTACAATTGTTTAGGTTTGCAAGGGATTCTGGGTAACAGAACCTTGTGAGAGCCAGTCAAGTCACCCCATCCTGCATTCCCCTGGGTGTCTAGTTTTCAAAAATGTATAGGTTTGCTAGGTTTCCCTAGGTGCCGGCAGAGCTAGGGTTCAAAAACTATACCTAGGCACTTTGCCAAAAAAGGGTCATTTTTCACTGTGAAATTGTGGTGTGTCCACGTTGCGTTTTGCGCCATTTCCGGTCGCAGGCACTAGACCTACCCACACAAGTGAGGTACCATTTTTCTCAGAATACTTTGGGGAACGCGGGGTGGGTGGAAATTTGTGGATCCACGCAGATTCCAGAACTTTCCACCACAGAAATGTGAGGAAAATGTGGTTTTTTTTACAATTGTTTAGGTTTGCAAGGGATTCTGGGTAACAGAACCTTATGAGAGCCAGTCAAGTCACCCCATCCTGGATTCCCCTGGGTGTCTAGTTTTCAAAAATGTATAGGTTTGCTAAGTTTCCCTAGGTGCCGGCAGAGCTAGGGTTCAAAAACTACAGCTAGGCAATTTGCCAAAAAAGGGTCATTTTTCACTGTGAAATTGTGATGTGTCCACGTTGCGTTTTGCACAGTTTCCTGTCGCAGGCACTAGACTTACCCACACAAGTGAGGTACCATTTTTCTCGGAATATTTTGGGGAACGCGGGGTGGGTGGAAATTTGTGGATCCACGCAGATTCCAGAACTTTCCACCACAGAAATGTGAGGAAAATGTGTTTTTTTTTTACAATTGTTTAGGTTTGCAAGGGATTCTGGGTAACAGAACCTTGTGAGAGCCAGTCAAGTCACCCCATCCTGGATTCCCCTGGGTGTCTAGTTTTCAAAAATGTATAGGTTTGCTAAGTTTCCCTAGGTGCCGGCAGAGCTAGGGTTAAAAAACTACAGCTAGGCACTTTGCCAAAAAAGGGTCATTTTTCACTGTGAAATTGTGGTGTGTCCACGTTGCATTTTGCACCGTTTCCTGTCGCAGGAACTAGACCTACCCACACAAGTGAGGTGCCATTTTTCTCGGAAGACTTTGGGGAACGTGGGGTGGGTGGAAATTTGTGGATTTACACAGATCCCAGAATTTTCCACCACAGAAATGTAAGAAAATGTTTTTTTTTTTGACAATTTCTTAGGTTTGCAAGGGATTCTGAGTAACAGAACCTGGTGAGAGGAAGTCAAGTCACCCCATCCTGGATTCCCCTGCGTGTCTAGTTTTCAAAAATGTTAAGGTTTGCTAGGTTTCCATAGGTGCCGGCAGAGCTAGGGTTCAAAAGCTACAGCTAGGCACTTTGCCAAAAAAGGGTCATTTTTCACTGTGAAATTGTTGTGTGTCCACGTTGCGTTTTGCACCGTTTCCTGTCGCAGGCACTAGACCTACCCACACAAGTGAGGTACCATTTTTCTCGGAACACTTTGGGGAATGCGGGGTGAGTGGAAATTTGTGGATCCACGCAGATTCCAGAACTTTCCACCACAGAAATGTGAGGAAAATGTGTTCTTTTTGACAATCTTTTTGGTTTGCAAGGGATTCTGGGTAACAGAACCTGGTGATAGCCAGTCAAGTCACCCAATCCTGGATTCCCCTGGGTGTCTAGTTTACAAAAATGTATAGGTTTGCTAGGTTTCCCTAGGTGCCGGCAGAGCTAGGGTTAAAAAACTACAGCTAGGCACTTTGCCAAAAACGTTCATTTTTCACTGTGAAATTGTGGTGTGTTCACCTTGCGTTTTCTGCCAT
Source organism: Calotriton arnoldi (assembly GCA_963921515.1). Taxonomy (NCBI): domain Eukaryota; kingdom Metazoa; phylum Chordata; class Amphibia; order Caudata; family Salamandridae; genus Calotriton; species Calotriton arnoldi. The sequence goes on along the minus strand of CAWUFW010020323.1, from coordinate 72,539 downwards.
TTTCTGTCGCGGGCACTAGGCCTACGCACACAAGTGAGGTACCATTTTTCTCGGAAGACTTTGGGGAACGCGGGGTCGGTGGAAATTTGTGGATCCACGCAGATTCCAGATCTTTCCACCACAGAAATGTAAGGAAAATTTGTTTTTTTTGACAATTTTTGACGTTTGCAAGGGATTCTAGGTAACAGAACCTGGTGAGAGCCAGTCAAGTCACCCCATCCTGGATTCCCCTGGGTGTTTAGTTTTCAAAAATGTATAGGTTTTCTAGATTTCCCTAGGTGCCGGCAGAGCTAGGGTTCAAAAACTACAGCTAGGCACTTTGCCAAAAAAGGGTCATTTTTCACTGTGAAATTGTGGTGTGTCCACGTTGCGTTTTGCACCGTTTCCTGTCGCAGGCACTAGACCTACCCACACAAGTGAGGTACCATTTTTCTCGGAAGACTTTGGGGAACGCGGGGTGAGTGGAAATTTGTGGATCCACGCAGATTCCAGAACTTTCCACCACAGAAATGTGAGGAAAATGTTTTATTTTTGAAAATTTGTTAGGTTTGCAAGGGATTCTGGGTAACAGAACCTGGTGAGAGGCAGTCAAGTCACCCCATTCTGGATTACCCTGGGTGTCTAGTTTTCAAAAATGTATAGGTTTGCTAGGTTTCCCTAGGTGCCGGCAGAGCTAGGGTTCATAAACTACAGCTAGGCCCTTTGCCAAAAAAGGGTCATTTTTCACTGTGAAATTGTGGTGTGTCCACGTTGCGTTTTGCGTTGTTTCCTGTCGCGGGCACTAGGCCTACCCACACAAGTGAGGTACCATTTTTCTCGTAAGACTTTGGGGAACGCGGGTTGGGTGGAAATTTGTGGATCCACACAGAATCCAGAACTTTCCACCACAGAAATGTGAGAAAGATTTGTTTTTTGACAATTTTTAGGTTTGCAAGGGATTCTGGGTAACAGAACCTGGTGAGAGCCAGTCAAGTCACCCCATCCTGGATTCCCCTGGGTGTATAGGTTTAAAAAATGTATAGGTTTGCTAGGTTTCCCTAGGTGCCGGCAGAGCTAGGGTTCAAAAACTACAGCTAGGCACTTTGCAAAAAAAGGGTCATTTTTCACTGTGAAATTGTTGTGTGTCCACGTTGCGTTTTGCACTGTTTCCTGTCGCAGGCACTAGACCTACCCACACAAGTGAGGTACCATTTTTCTCCGAAACCTTTGGGGAACGCGGGGTGGGTGGAAATTTGTGGATCCACGCAGATTCCAGAACTTTCCACCACAGAAATGTGAGGAAAATGTGTTCTTTTTGACAATCTTTTAGGTTTGCAAGGGATTCTGGGTAACAGAACCTGGTGATAGCCAGTCAAGTCACCCCATCCTGGATTCCCCTGGGTGTCTAGTTTTCAAAAATATATAGGTTTGCTAGGTTTCCCTAGGTGCCGGCAGAGCTAGGGTTCAAAAACTACACCTAGGCACTTTGCCAAAAAAGGGTCATTTTTCACTGTGAAATTGTGGTGTGTCCACGTTGAGTTTTGCGCCATTTCCTGTCGCAGGCACTAGACCTACCCACACAAGTGAGGTACCATTTTTCTGAGAATACTTTGTGGAACGCGGGGTGGGTGGAAATTTGTGGATCCACGCAGATTCCAGAACTTTCCACCACAGAAATGTGAGGAAAATGTGTTTTGTTTTACAATTGTTTAGGTTTGCAAGGGATTCTGGGTAACAGAACCTTGTGAGAGCCAGTCAAGTCACCCCATCCTGGATTCCCCTGGGTGTCTAGTTTTCAAAAATGTATAGGTTTGCTAAGTTTCCCTAGGTGCCGGCAGAGCTAGGGTTCAAAAACTACAACTAGGCAATTTGCCAAAAAAGGGTCATTTTTCACTGTGAAATTGTGATGTGTCCACGTTGCGTTTTGCACAGTTTCCTGTCGCAGGCACTAGACTTACCCACACAAGTGTGGTACCATTTTTCTCGGAATATTTTGGGTAACGCGGGGTGGGTGGAAATTTGTGGATCCACGCAGATTCCAGAACTTTCCACCACAGAAATGTGAGGAAAATGTGTTTTTTTTTACAATTGTTTAGGTTTGCAAGGGATTCTGGGTAACAGAACCTTGTGAGAGCCAGTCAAGTCACCCCATCCTGGATTCCCCTGGGTGTCTAGTTTTCAAAAATGTATAGGTTTGCTAAGTTTCCCTAGGTGCCGGCAGAGCTAGGGTTAAAAAACTACAGCTAGGCACTTTTGCCAAAAAGGGTCATTTTTCACTGTGAAATTGTGGTGTGTCCACGTTGCATTTTGCACCGTTTCCTGTCGCAGGAACTAGACCTACCCACACAAGTGAGGTACCATTTTTCTCGGAAGGCTTTGGGGAACGTGGGGTGGGTGGAAATTTGTGGATTTACGCAGATCCCAGAATTTTCCACCACAGAAATGTAAGAAAATGTGTTTTTTTTGACAATTTCTTAGGTTTGCAAGGGATTCTGAGTAACAGAACCTGGTGAGAGGAAGTCAAGTCACCCCATCCTGGATTCCCCTGCGTGTCTAGTTTTCAAAAATGTTAAGGTTTGCTAGGTTTCCCTAGGTGCCGGCAGAGCTAGGGTTCAAAAGCTACAGCTAGGCACTTTGCCAAAAAAGGGTCATTTTTCACTGTGAAATTGTTGTGTGTCCACGTTGCGTTTTGCACCGTTTCCTTTCGCAGGCACTAGACCTACCCACACAAGTGAGGTACCATTTTTCTCGGAAGACTTTGGGGAATGCGGGGTGAGTGGAAATTTGTGGATCCACGTAGATTCCAGAACTTTCCACCACAGAAATGTGAGGAAAATGTTTTCTTTTTGAAAATTTGTTAGGTTTGCAAGGGATTCTGGGTAACAGAACCTGGTGAGAGCCAGTCAAGTCACCCCATCCTGGATTCCCCTGGGTGTCTAGTTTTCAAAAATGTATAGGTTTGCTAAGTTTCCCTAGGTGCCGGCAGAGCTAGGGTTCAAAAACTACAGCTAGGCACTTTGCCAAAAAAGGGTCATTTTTCACTGTGAAATTGTGGTGTGTCCACGTTGCATTTTGCACCGTTTCCTGTCGCAGGAACTAGACCTACCCACACAAGTGAGGTACCATTTTTCTCGGAAGACGTTGGGGAACGTGGGGTGGGTGGAAATTTGTGGATCCACGCAGATTCCAGAACTTCCCACCACAGAAATGTGAGGAAAATGTGTTTTTTTTTACAATTGTTTAGGTTTGCAAGGGATTCTGGGTAACAGAACCTTATGAGAGCCAGTCAAGTCACCCCATCCTGGATTCCCCTGCGTGTCTAGTTTTCAAAAATGTTAAGGTTTGCTAGGTTTCCCTAGGTGCCGGCAGAGCTAGGGTTCAAAAACTACAGCTAGGCACTTTGCCAAAAAAGGGTCATTTTTCACTTTGAAATTGTGGTGTGTCCACGTTGTGTTTTGCACCGTTTCCTGTCGCAGGAACTAGACCTACCCACACAAGTGAGATACAATTTTTCTCGGAAGACTTTGGGGAAGTTGGGGTGGGTGGAAATTTGTGGATCCACGCATATATTCCAGAACATTCCACCACAGAAATGTGAGGAAAATGTGTTTTTTTTTACAATTTCTTAGGTTTGCAAGGGATTCTGGGTAACAGAAGTTGATGAGAGGCAGTCAAGTCACCCCATCCTGAATTCCCCTCGGTGTCTACTTTTCAAAAATGTATAGGTTTGCTAGGTTTCCCTAGGTGCCGGCGGAGCTAGGGTTCAAAACTACAGCTAGGCACTTTGCCAAAAAAGGGTCATTTTCACTTTGAAATTGTGGTGTGTCCATGTTGCGTTTTCTGCCATTTCCTGTCGCGGGCACTAGGCCTACCCACACAAGTGAGGTACCATTTTTCTTGGAAGACTTTGGGGAATGTGGGGTGGGTGGAAATTTGTGGATCCACGCAGATTCCAGAACTTTCCAGCACAGAAATGTAAGGAAAATGTGTTTTTTCTGACAATTTTTGACGTTTGCAAGGGATTCTGGGTAACAGAACCTGGTGAGAGCCAGTCAAGTCACCCCATCCTGGATTCCCCTGGGTGTTTAGTTTTCAAAAATGTATAGGTTTTCCAGATTTCCCTAGGTGCCGGCAGAGCTAGGGTTCAAAAACTACAGCTAGGCACTTTGCCAAAAAAGGGTCATTTTTCACTGTGAAATTGTGGTGTGTCCACGTTGCGTTTTGCACCGTTTCCTGTCGCAGGCACTAGACCTACCCACACAAGCGAGGTACCATTTTTCTCGGAAGACTTTGGGGAACGCTGGGTGAGTGGAAATTTGTGGATCCACGCAGATTCCAGAACTTTCCACCACAGAAATGTGAGGAAAATGTGTTCTTTTTGACAATCTTTTAGGTTTGCAAGGGATTCTGGGTAACAGAACCTGGTGATAGCCAGTCAATTCACCCCATCCTGGATTCCCCTGGGTGTCTAGTTTTAAAAAATGTATAGGTTTGCTAGGTTTCCCTAGGTGCCGGCAGAGCTAGGGTTAAAAAACTACACTTAGGCACTTTGCCAAAAAAGGGTCATTTTTCACTGTGAAATTGTGGTGTGTCCAAGTTGAGTTTTACGCCATTTCCTGTCGCAGGCACCAGACCTACCCACACAAGTGAGGTACCATTTTTCTCAGAATACTTTGGGGAACGCGGGGTGGGTGGAAATTTGTGGATCCACGCAGATTCCAGAACTTTCCACCACAGAAATGTGAGGAAAATGTGTTTTTTTTTACAATGGTTTAGGTTTGCAAGGGATTCTGGGTAACAGAACCTTGTGAGAGCCAGTCAAGTCACCCCATCCTGGATTCCCCTGGGTGTCTAGTTTTCAAAAATGTATAGGTTTGCTAAGTTTCCCTAGGTGCCGGCAGAGCTAGGGTTCAAAAACTACAGCTAAGCAATTTGCCAAAAAAGGGTCATTTTTCACTGTGAAATTGTGGTGTGTCCACGTTGCGTTTTGCACCGTTTCCTGTCGCAGGAACTAGACCTACCCACACAAGTGAGGTACCATTTTTCTCGGAAGACTTTGGGGAAGTTGGGGTGGGTGGAAATTTGTGGATCCACGCAGATTCCAGAACTTTCCACCACAGAAATGTGAGGAAAATGTTTTTTTTGGACCATTTCTTAGGTTTGCAAGGGATTCTGGGTAACAGAAGCTGATGAGAGGCAGTCAAGTCACACCATCCTGAATTCCCCTCGGTGTCTAGTTTTCAAAAATGTATAGGTTTGCTAGGTTTCCCTAGGTGCCGGCGGAGCTAGGGTTCAAAAACTACAGCTCAGCACTTTGCCAAAAAAGGGTCATTTTTCACTGTGAAATTGTGATGTGTCCACGTTGCGTTTTGCACAGTTTCCTGTCGCAGGCACTAGACTTACCCACACAAGTGAGGTACCATTTTTCTCGGAATATTTTGGGGAACGCTTGGTGAGTGGAAATTTGTGGATCCACGCAGATTCCAGAACTTTCCACCACAGAAATGTGAGGAAAATGTGTTTTTTTTTTACAATTGTTTAGGTTTGCAAGGGATTCTGGGTAACAGAACCTTGTGAGAGCCAGTCAAGTCACCCCATCCTGGATTCCCCTGGGTGTCTAGTTTTCAAAAATGTATAGGTTTGCTAAGTTTCCCTAGGTGCCGGCAGAGCTAGGGTTAAAAAACTACAGCTAGGCACTTTGCCAAAAAAGGGTCATTTTTCACTGTGAAATTGTGGTGTGTCCACGTTGCATTTTGCACCGTTTCCTGTCGCAGGAACTAGACCTACCCACACAAGTGAGGTACCATTTTTCTCGGAAGACGTTGGGGAACGTGGGGTGGGTGGAAATTTGTGGATCCACGCAGATTCCAGAACTTCCCACCACAGAAATGTGAGGAAAATGTGGTTTTTTTTACAATTGTTTAGGTTTACAAGGGATTCTGGGTAACAGAACCTTATGAGAGCCAGTCAAGTCACCCCATCCTGGATTCCCCTGCGTGTCTAGTTTTCAAAAATGTTAAGGTTTGCTAGGTTTCCCTAGGTGCCGGCAGAGCTAGGGTTCAAAAACTACAGCTAGGCACTTTGCCAAAAAAGGGTCATTTTTCACTTTGAAATTGTGATGTGTCCACGTTGTGTTTTGCACCGTTTCCTGTCGCAGGAACTAGACCTACCCACACAAGTGAGATACCATTTTTCTCGGAAGACTTTGGAGAAGTTGGGGTGGGTGGAAATTTGTGGATTCACGCATATATTCCAGAACATTCCACCACAGAAATGTGAGGAAAATGTGTTTTTTCTGACACTTTTTGACGTTTGCAAGGGATTCTGGGTAACAGAACCTGGTGAGAGCCAGTCAAGTCACCCCATCCTGGATTCCCCTGCGTGTCTAGTTTTCAAAAATGTTAAGGTTTGCTAGGTTTCCCTAGGTGCCGGCAGAGCTAGGGTTCAAAAACTACAGCTAGGCACTTTGCCAAAAAAGGGTCATTTTTCACTTTGAAATTGTGGTGTGTCCACGTTGTGTTTTGCACCGTTTCCTGTCGCAGGAACTAGACCTACCCACACAAGTGAGATACAATTTTTCTCGGAAGACTTTGGGGAAGTTGGGGTGGGTGGAAATTTGTGGATCCACGCATATATTCCAGAACATTCCACCACAGAAATGTGAGGAAAATGTGTTTTTTTACAATTTCTTAGGTTTGCAAGGGATTCTGGGTAACAGAAGTTGATGAGAGGCAGTCAAGTCACCCCATCCTGAATTCCCCTCGGTGTCTACTTCTTCAAAAATGTATAGGTTTGCTAGGTTTCCCTAGGTGCCGGCGGAGCTAGGGTTCAAAAACTACAGCTAGGCACTTTGCCAAAAAAGGGTCATTTTTCACTTTGAAATTGTGGTGTGTCCATGTTGCGTTTTCTGCCATTTCCTGTCGCGGGCACTAGGCCTACCCACACAAGTGAGGTACCATTTTTCTTGGAAGACTTTGGGGAATGTGGGGTGGGTGGAAATTTGTGGATCCACGCAGATTCCAGAACTTTCCAGCACAGAAATGTAAGGAAAATGTGTTTTTTCTGACAATTTTTGACGTTTGCAAGGGATTCTGGGTAACAGAACCTGGTGAGAGCCAGTCAAGTCACCCCATCCTGGATTCCCCTGGGTGTTTAGTTTTCAAAAATGTATAGGTTTTCTAGATTTCCCTAGGTGCCGGCAGAGCTAGGTTTCAAAACTATAGCTAGGCACTTTGCCAAAAAGGGTCATTTTTCACTGTGAAATTGTGGTGTGTCCACGTTGCGTTTTGCACCGTTTCTTGTCGCAGGCACTAGACCTACCCACACAAGTGAGGTACCATTTTTCTCGGAAGACTTTGGGGAACGCTGGGTGAGTGGAAATTTGTGGATCCACGCAGATTCCAGAACTTTCCACCACAGAAATGTGAGGAAAATGTTTTCTTTTTGAAAATTTGTTAGGTTTGCAAGGGTTTCTGGGTAACAGAACCTGGTGAGAGGCAGTCAAGTTACCCCATCCTGGATTCCCCTGGGTGTTTAGTTTTCAAAAATGTATAGGTTTGCTAGGTTTCCCTAGGTGCCGGCAGAGCTAGGGTTAAAAAACTACAGCTAGGCACTTTGCCAAAAAAGGGTCATTTTTCACTGTGAAATTGTGGTGTGTCCACGTTGCGTTTTGCGCTATTTCCTGTCGCGGGCACTAGGCCTACCCACACAAGTGAGGTACCATTTTTCTTGGAAGACTTCGGGGAACGCGGGTTGGGTGGAAATTTGTGGATCCACGCAGAATCCAGAACTTTCCACCACAGAAATGTGAGAAAGATTTGGTTTTTTTGACAATTTTTTAGGTTTGCAAGGGATTCTGGGTAACAGAACCTGGTGAGAGCCAGTCAAGTCACCCCATCCTGGATTCCCCTGGGTGTATAGGTTTAAAAAATGTATAGGTTTGCTAGGTTTCCCTAGTTGCCGGCAGAGCTAGGGTTCAAAAACTACACCTAGGCACTTTGCCAAAAAAGGGTCATTTTCCACTGTGAAATTGTGGTGTGTCCACGTTGCGTTTTGCGCCGTTTCCTGTCGCGGGCACTAGGCCTACCCACACAAGTGAGGTACCATTGTTCTCGGAAGACTTTGGGGAACGCGGGTTGGGTGGAAATTTGTGGATCCACGCAGAATCCAGAACTTACCACCACAGAAATGTGAGGAAAATGTGTTCTTTTTGACAATCTTTTTGGTTTGCAAGGGATTCTGGGTAACAGAACCTGGTGAGAGCCTGTCAAGTCACCCCATCCTGGATTCCCCTGGGTGTATAGGTTTAAAAAATGTATAGGTTTGCTAGGTTTCCCTAGTTGCCGGCAGAGCTAGGGTTCAAAAACTACACCTAGTCACTTTTCCAAAAAAGGGTCATTTTTCACTGTGAAATTGTTGTGTGTCCACGTTGCGTTTTGCACCGTTTCCTGTCGCAGGCACTAGACCTACCCACACAAGTGAGATACCATTTTTCTCGGAAGACTTTGGGGAAGTTGGGGTGGGTGGAAATTTGTGGATCCACGCAGATTCCAGAACTTCCCACCACAGAAATGTGAGGAAAATGTGGGTTGTTTTACAATTGTTTAGGTTTGCAAGGGATTCTGGGTAACAGAACCTTATGAGAGCCAGTCAAGTCACCCCATCCTGGATTCCCCTGGGTGTCTAGTTTTCAAAAATGTATAGGTTTGCTAAGTTTCCCTAGGTGCCGGCAGAGCTAGGGTTCAAAAACTACAGCTAGGCACTTTGCCAAAAAAGGGTCATTTTTCACTTTGAAATTGTGGTGTGTCCACGTTGTGTTTTGCACCGTTTCCTGTCGCAGGAACTAGACCTACCCACACAAGTGAGATACCATTTTTCTCGGAAGACTTTGGGGAAGTTGGGGTGGGTGGAAATTTGTGGATCCACGCATATTCCAGAACATTCCACCACAGGAATGTGAGGAAAATGTGTTTTTATTGACAATTTCTTAGGTTTGCAAGGGATTCTGGGTAACAGAAGCTGATGAGAGGCAGTCAAGTCACCTCATCCTGAATTCCACTCGGTGTCTACTTTTCAAAAATGTATAGGTTTGCTAGGTTTCCCTAGGTGCCGGCGGAGCTAGGGTTCAAAAACTACAGCTAGGCACTTTGCCAAAAAAGGGTCATTTTTCACTTTGAAATTGTGGTGTGTCCATGTTGCGTTTTCCGCCATTTCCTGTCGCGGGCACTAGGCCTACCCACACAAGTGAGGTACCATTTTTCTCGGAAGACTTTGGGGAATGTGGGGTGGGTGGAAATTTGTGGATCCACGCAGATTCCAGAACTTTCCAGCACAGAAATGTAAGGAAAATGTGTTTTGTTTGACAATTTTTGACGTTTGCAAGGGATTCTGGGTAACAGAACCTGGTGAGAGCCAGTCAAGTCACCCCATCCTGGATTCCCCTGGGTGTTTAGTTTTCAAAAATGTATAGGTTTTCTAGATTTCCCTAGGTGCCGGCAGAGCTAGGGTTCAAAAACTACAGCTAGGCACTTTGCCAAAAAAGGGTCATTTTTCACTGTGAAATTGTGGTGTGTCCACGTTGCGTTTTGCACTGTTTCCTGTCGCAGGCACTAGACCTACCCACACAAGTGAGGTACCATTTTTCTCGGAAGACTTTGGGGAACGCGGGTTGGGTGGAAATTTGTGGATCCACGCAGAATCCAGAACTTTCCACCACAGAAATGTGAGAAAGATTTGGTTTTTTTGACAATATTTTAGGTTTGCAAGGGATTTTGGGTAACAGAACCTGGTGAGAGCCAGTCAAGTCACCCCATCCTGGATTCCCCTGGGTGTATAGGTTTAAAAAATGTATAGGTTTGCTAGGTTTCCCTAGTTGCCGGCAGAGCTAGGGTTCAAAAACTACACCCAGGCACTTTGCCAAAAAGGGTCATTTTTCACTGTGAAATTGTGGTGTGTCCATGTTGCGTTTTGCGCCGTTCCTGTCGCGGGCACTAGGCCTACCCACACAAGTGAGGTACCATTGTTCTCGGAAGACTTTGGGAAACGCGGGTTGGGTGGAAATTTGTGGATCCACGCAGAATCCAGAACTTTCCACCACAGAAATGTGAGGAAAATGTGTTCTTTTTGACAATCTTTTAGGTTTGCAAGGGATTCTGGGTAACAGAACATGGTGATAGATAGTCAAGTCACCCCATCCTGGATTCCCCTGGGTGTCTAGTTTTCAAAAATGTATAGGTTTTCTAGGTTTCCCTAGGTGCCGGCAGAGGTAGGGTTAAAAAACTACAGCTAGGCACTTTGCCAAAAAAGGGTCATTTTTCACTGTGAAATTGTGATGTGTCCACGTTGCGTTTTGCACCGTTTCCTGTCGCAGGCACTAGACCTACCCACACAAGTGAGGTACCATTTTTCTCGGAATACTTTGGGGAACGTGGGGTGGGTGGAAATTTGTGGATCCACGCAGATTCCAGAACTTCCCACCACAGAAATGTGAGGAAAATGTGTGTTTTTTTACAATTGTTTAGGTTTGCAAGGGATTCTGGGTAACAGAACCTTATGAGAGCCAGTCAAGTCACCCCATCCTGGATTCCCCTCGGTGTCTAGTTTTCAAAAATGTATAGGTTTTCTAGATTTCCCTAGGTGCCGGCAGAGCTAGGGTTCAAAAACTACAGCTAGGCACTTTGCCAAAAAAGGGTCATTTTTCACTGTGAAATTGTGGTGTGTCCACGTTGCGTTTTGCACCGTTTCCTGTCACAGGCACTAGACCTACCCACACAAGTGAGGTACCATTTTTCTCGGAAGACTTTGGGGAACGCGGGGTGAGTGGAAATTTGTGGATCCATGCAGATTCCAGAACTTTCCACCACAGAAATGTGAGGAAAATGTTTTCTTTTTGAAAATTTGTTAGGTTTGCAAGGGATTCTTTGTTACAGAACCTGGTGAGAGGCAGTCAAGTCACCCCATTCTGGATTACCCTGGGTGTTTAGTTTTCAAAAATGTATAGGTTTGCTAGGTTTCCTAGGTGCCGGCAGAGCTAGGGTTCAAAAACTACAGCTAGGCACTTTGCCAAAAAGGGTCATTTTTCACTGTGAAATTGTGGTGTGTCCACATTGCGTTTTGCGCCGTTTCCTGTCGCAGGCACTAGACCTACCCACACAAGTGAGGTACCATTTTTCTCAGAATACTTTGGGGAACGCGGGGTGGGTGGAAATTTGTGGATCCACGCAGATTCCAGAACTTCCCACCACAGAAATGTGAGGAAAATGTGGTTTTTTTTTACAATTGTTTAGGTTTGCAAGGGATTCTGGGTAACAGAACCTTATGAGAGCCAGTCAAGTCACCCCATCCTGGATTCCCCTGGGTGTCTAGTTTTCAAAAATGTATAGGTTTTCTAAGTTTCCCTAGGTGCCGGCAGAGCTAGGGTTCAAAAACTACAGCTAGGCACTTTGCCAAAAAAGGGTCATTTTTCACTTTGAAATTGTGGTGTGTCCACGTTGTGTTTTGCACCGCTTCCTGTCGCAGGAACTAGACCTACCCACACAAGTGAGATACCATTTTTCTCGGAAGACTTTGGGGAAGTTGGGGTGGGTGGAAATTTGTGGATCCACGTATATTCCAGAACATTCCACCACAGGAATGTGAGGAAAATGTGTTTTTTTTGACAATTTCTTAGGTTTGCAAGGGATTCTGGGTAACAGAAGCTGATGAGAGGCAGTCAAGTCACCCCATCCTGAATTCCCCTCGGTGTCTACTTTTCAAAAATGTATAGGTTTGCTAGGTTTCCCTAGGTGCCGGCGGAGCTAGGGTTCAAAAACTACAGCTAGGCACTTTGCCAAAAAAAGGTCATTTTTCACTTTGAAATTGTGGTGTGTCCATGTTGCGTTTTCCGCCATTTCCTGTCACGGGCACTAGGCCTACCCACACAAGTGAAGTACCATTTTTCTCGAAAGACTTTGGGGAATGTGGGGTGGGTGGAAATTTGTGGATCCATGCAGATTCCAGAACTTTCCACCACAGAAATGTGAGGAAAATGTTTTCTTTTTGAAAATTTGTTAGGTTTGCAAGGGATTCTTTGTTACAGAACCTGGTGAGAGGCAGTCAAGTCACCCCATTCTGGATTACCCTGGGTGTCTAGTTTTCAAAAATGTATAGGTTTGCTAGGATTCCCTAGGTGCCGGCAGAGCTAGGGTTCAAAAACTACAGCTAGGCAATTTGCCAAAAAAGGGTCATTTTTCAATGTGAAATTGTGGTGTGTCCACGTTGCGATTTGTGCCGTTTCCTGTCGCGGGCACTAGGCCTACCCACACAAGTGAGGTACCATTTTTCTCGGAAGACTTTGGGGAACGCGGGTTGGGTGGAAATTTGTGGATCCACGCAGAATCCAGAACTTTCCACCACAGAAATGTGAGAAAGATTTGGTTTTTTTGACACTTTTTTAGGTTTGCAAGGGATTCTGGGTAACAGAACCTGGTGAGAGCCAGTCAAGTCACCCCATCCTGGATTCCCCTGGGTGTATAGATTTAAAAAATGTATAGGTTTGCTAGGTTTCCCTAGTTGCCGGCAGAGCTAGGGTTCAAAAACTACACCTAGGCACTTTGCCAAAAAAGGGTCATTTTTCACTGTGAAATTGTGGTGTGTCCACGTTGCGTTTTGCGCCGTTTCCTGTCGCGGGCACTAGGCCTACCCACACAAGTGAGGTACCATTGTTCTCAGAAGACTTTGGGGAACGCGGGTTGGGTGGAAATTTGTGGATCCACGCAGAATCCAGAACTTTCCACCACAGAAATGTGAGAAAGATTTGGTTTTTTTGACAATTTTTTAGGTTTGCAAGGGATTCTGGGTAACAGAACCTGGTGAGAGCCAGTCAAGTCACCCCATCCTGGATTCCCCTGGGTGTATAGGTTTCAAAAATGTATAGGTTTGCTAGGTTTCCCTAGGTGCCGGCAGAGCTAGGGTTTAAAAACTACACCTAGGCACTTTGCCAAAAAAGGGTCATTTTTCACTGTGAAATTGTTGTGTGTCCACGTTGCGTTTTGCACCGTTTCCTGTCGCAGGAACTAGACCTACCCACACAAGTGAGGTACCATTTTTCTCCGAAATCTTTGGGGAACGCGGGGTGGGTGGAAATTTGTGGATCCGCGCAGATTCCAGAACTTTCCACCACAGAAATGTGAGGAAAATGTGTTCTTTTTGACAATCTTTTAGGTTTGCAAGGGATTCTGGGTAACAGAACCTGGTGATATCCAGTCAAGTCACCCAATCCTGGATTCCCCTGGGTGTCTAGTTTTCAAAAATGTATAGGTTTGCTAGGTTTCCCTAGGTGCCGGCAGAGCTAGGGTTCAAAAACTACAGCTAGGCACTTTGCCAAAAAAGGGTCATTTTTCACTGTGAAATTGTGATGTGTCCACGTTGCGTTTTGCACCGTTTCCTGTCGAAGGCACTAGACCTACCCACACAAGTGAGGTACCATTTTTCTCGGAATACTTTGGGGAACGCGGGGTGGATGGAAATTTGTGGATCCATGCAGATTCCAGAACTTTCCACCACAGAAATGTGAGGAAAATGTGTTTTTTTTTACAATTGTTTAGGTTTGCAAGGGATTCTGGGTAACAGAAGCTGGTGAGAGCCAGTCAAGTCACCCCATCCTGGATTCCCCTGGGTGTCCAGTTTTCAAAAATGTATAGGTTTTCTAGATTTCCCTAGGTGCCGGCAGAGCTAGGGTTAAAAACTACAGCTAGGCACTTTGCCAAAAAGGGTCATTTTTCACTGTGAAATTGTGGTGTGTCTACGTTGCGTTTTGCACCGTTTCCTGTCGCAGGCACTAGACCTACCCACACAAGTGAGGTACCATTTTTCTCGGAAGACTTTGGGGAACGCGGGGTGAGTGGAAATTTGTGGATCCACGCAGATTCCAGAACTTTCCACCACAGAAATGTGAGGAAAATGTGTTCTTTTTGACAATTTGTTAGGTTTGCAAGGGATTCTGGGTAACAGAACCTGGTGAGAGGCAGTCAAGTCACCCCATCCTGGATTACCCTGGGTGTCTAGTTTTCAAAAATGTATAGGTTTGCTAGGTTTCCCTAGGTGCCGGCAGAGCTAGGGTTCAAAAACTACAGCTAGGCACTTTGCCAAAAAAGGGTCATTTTTCACTGTGAAATTGAGGTGTGTCCACGTTGCGTTTTGCGCCGTTTCCTGTCGCCGGCACTAGGCATACCCACACAAGTGAGGTACCATTTTTCTCGGAAGACTTTGGGGAACGCGGGGTGGGTGGAAATTTGTGGATCCACGCAGATTCCAGAACTTTTCACCACAGAAATGTGAGCAAAATGTGTTTTTTTTGACAATTCTTTAGGTTTGCAAGGGATTCTGGGAAACAGAACCTGGTGGGAGCCAGTCAAGTCACCCCATCCTGGATTCCTCTGGGTGTCTAGTTTTCAAAAATGTATAGGTTTGCTAGGTTTCCCTAGGTGCCGGCAGAGCTAGGGTACAAAAACTACAGCTAGGCACTTTGCCAAAAAAGGATCATTTTTCACTGTGAAATTGTGGTGTGTCCACGTTGCGTTTTGCGCCATTTCCTGTCGCGGGCACTAGGCCTACCCACACAAGTGAGGTACCATTTTTCTTGGAAGACTTTGGGGAAGGCGGGGTGGGTAGAAATTTGTGTGTCCACGCAGATTCCAGAACTTTCCACCACAGAAATGTGAGGAAAATGTGTTTTGTTTTACAATTTTGTAGGTTTGCAAGGGATTCTGGGTAACAGAACCTGGTGAGAGCCAGTCAAGTCACCCCATCCTGGATTCCCCTGGGTGTATAGTTTTCAAAAATGTATAGGTTTGCTAGGTTTCCCTAGGTGCCGGCAGAGCTAGGGTTCAAAAACTACAGCTAGGCACTTTGCAAAAAAAGGGTAATTTTTCATTGTGAAAATGTGTTGTGTTCACGTTGCGTTTTGAGCCGTTTCCTGTTGTGGGCACTATGCCTACCCACACAAGTGAGGTACCATTTTTATCGGGAGACTTAGGGTAATTCAGATTTGTAAAGCAACTGTTATTACCTATTGACTTTCGATGCATTTCTGCCTTCCAAATGAAAGACAATGTGTAAAAAAGAAGTCATTTTGAAAAATGACCGTTAATTCTCATGCTAGTATGAGTATTCCCAATTTCGGAAATGTACAAATATCTACTGTTTCTAAACTCTATATTTTGTTCCCATTTCAGAAATACATAGGTGTCTTTCATACCGATTTTTCCATGTATACATTTTCCCAGAATAATTGTTATATACCCGGTACATAATAAAAAACCATTGCAAGTTGCTGCTCAGTTTTTGGCTCTGGGTTCGTCGGGTTCTTGGTGAACCTACAAGTCCTATATACCCCCACAACCAGTAAGGTCCAGCGGATGTAACGGTATATTGCTTCTAAAGAGCTGTCATAATTAGAAGAAGTTACAGGTGAAAACGTTGCAACAAAAGGCTGTTTTTTTCAACTAGTTTTCCATTTTTCCTATATTTAACTGTTAGTTTCTATAAAAAAACCTTGATGGATCTACACAAATGACCCCTTGCTGAATTCGGAATTTCGTCTACTTTTCTAAAATGTATAGCTCTCCAGGATCCATTATTGCTTTCATACCAATGTCTACCATTAACTGGAAGGAGGTTGAAAGCACAAAAAATAGCAAAAAGTAGGCTATGTCCCAGAAAAATGCCAAAACTGTGTAAAAAACTTTGGTTTTCTGACAAAAGTCTGTCATTCGCTAAAAGCTGGGAAAATTGTGATTTCAGTCCCACAAACCCTTTTATGATACCATTTGCAGTGAAAAACCCAGACGCTTTCATTTGCATCAATTTTTTCCCATTTTCCCCCCAAAAAACAAAATTTAGCTGTATTTTGGCTAATTTCTGGGTCCCCTCCAGGGAAATCCACAAACCCTGGGTACCTTTAGAATCCCCATGATGTTGGAAGAAAAGGACGCAAATTTGGGGTGGATACCTTATGTGGTCAAAAAGTTACAGGGGCCTAAGCGCGAACTACCCCAAATAGCCAAAAAAAGGCTTAGCACAGGGGGGAAAAAGCCTAGCAGCGAAGGGGTTAAAAACCAACATAGCAGATACCATAGTCAAAAAATACAATGCAAGATTCTTGATTAAAAGCCAAACAATTCATACAAGATCCACAAGGAATAAAAACGCGTAACTCCCCAGTCGAATACCTTATAAAAACAGGAAAGAAAGTGCATGTGCAATAAATACAGTTTTGTGTTATAAGCTTCAAAGATTCTCTTATTAACGAAATCATAAAGGGGAATCACAGGATAAGAAACAGAGTAACGTTGTCCCTACCTGTATCCCAAAACATCCCCATCTGCATGTAAGGAGTTGTCTCTTTTTACTTTATCTACCTGGTCCTTCTTTACTGCAACCATGCAGCAATAGGGGCCCAAATTTTCCGGCCCAGCTCCCTCTTCCTTCGTCCTCTTAATTTATATACAGAGGTTTCTATATTATATATAGACAGGATCCTTGACCGCCAATTACTAAAGGTGGGGGGATCGGAGCTTATCCATTGGGAGGTAATACATAAACGGACAATAGCCATTGCAATGAACAAGAATCCCATCTCGGGCCTCGGCCTCTCATTCTCCTCCATATTATATTCAACTCCCAGAATTACAAGATCTGGCGTAATTTCTACCGACAGCCCTAGGACAGTGACCAGAAAAGATTCAACATCCTGTAAAAATATGCTCAGCGTAGGGCATGAATAGAACATGTGCACAATATCGGCCGCCAGCATCCCACACTGGTTACATTTCCCCCCCCCTCATGCCTCCCCATTTAGTTATTTTTGCTGTAGTGTAATAGAGGTCAAAAACTGCCATAAAATGTTGACTCCTAAGACTTCCAGTTATTAAAATCTGATTTGATAATTCCAATGCATCCTCAATCCTTATTCCTTCCTTCCCCAGTCTGCTCTCCCATTTTGTATTCTGAACACCGATATCATCAGGAAAAGCTTCCAGCAAAGTTTGATAGATTTTCCCTATACAGAGCATTTCCACCCAAAAAGCTCCGGATCTGCAAATATTTTAAGAAGTCTCATTTAGACAGATCAAACCTTTCCTGTAAACTTGTAAGTGAGGTAAGTTGACCCTCATCACAAAGATCACCTAGGGAATAAAAACCTTTGTTCCCCCACCTAAACGTAGTTTGATCCTGAAAAATTGGCGGCAAGGTACCACAAGCTGAGAATGGAGTATACACATTCAGATTTGAGATCTTCAGTTTGCGCCGTACCTGACTCCAGACTTTGTAAGCAGCTTTGAGTGTTTTAAATGTAGTCTTTTTATAGTAGCTGGGTTCTAGTATCCTAACAAGGCAGCCCTTCGCCTCATTACCCAGCCCTATTTCATATATAGTCGGTCTGGCAGCTGGTATGATTTCAGCCTTGGCCCCCACTAAGAGGATCCCCATATGTTGCAAAATAGATGCCCAATAATATAAAAGGAAGTTGGGGACGCCCACCCCCCCCGAAGTCTTGGAAGCGTCATTCGTTTAGCTGCTCTTCTTGGTCTGCGGTATCCCCACAGAAATCTACAGCAGATCCTCTCTACCTTTGCTAAGCAAGATAGAGAAAATTCCAGAGGAAAAGGCCTAAAAGATATAAAAATGTAGGCAGGACCGACATTTTAATAGCATTACTTCGGCCCTGCAGAGAGAGATGTAGATGATCTAGCCTCTCCAATTTTCTGTTGACAGTATCTATCATTGGGACAATATTCATTTCGGGAATTTGGTCTACCGCAGGTGTAATCTTAATCCCCAAATACGTTGCTTCAGAAACAATTGGAAGGCCTACAGGGAGCATACTATCA
The DNA here is from genome assembly GCA_963921515.1 of Calotriton arnoldi. Taxonomy (NCBI): domain Eukaryota; kingdom Metazoa; phylum Chordata; class Amphibia; order Caudata; family Salamandridae; genus Calotriton; species Calotriton arnoldi. The sequence goes on along the minus strand of CAWUFW010020323.1, from coordinate 54,690 downwards.
GAATGAAGAATCAGCGTTTTATCGATGTTTAGTTTATACCCTGAGAGGGCACCAACCGTTCTGCCAAAACCTTCACTTCTGAAAATGCCAGAGTGACATCGCTCGTAAGTATCGCAATGTCATCTGCATATGCCAATGTCCTATACTCAGTACCGTTGACTCTAACTGGCTTAATATTCATGCTCAGCTCTAATTTGTTAAGGAAAGGGTCAATGTATAGGGCAAAGAGCAGCGGAGAACACGGACACCCCTGTCTAGTGCCTCTACTAATATTAAATAGGTTCGACTCCTGCCCCGAGATACGAATCACAGCCTCCGGTGAAGAGTAAAGTGTCTTGACAGCTTGAATAAATTCAGGGCACAACCCCTTCCATCGTAAGACAGACCACAGGAACCGTCAGGAAACCCTGTCGAACGCTTTCTCGGCGTCCAACAGGATAATCCCTAGTAGTGATTCCGTGGCCTGAGCCCAGTCAAGAAGGGCAATGATACGTCTGACATGATCTACCGTGTCCCTCCCCGGAATAAACCCATGTTGACGCAATGAAACCAAGGGAGTGATAATCTTTCCTAATCTGGAGGCTATTATTTTGGAATAGATCTTGCTATCACAATTAATGAGTGAAATGGGCCTGTACGAAGATGGAGTAAGTTCAGGCTTGTTTTTTTTCCTAAATACAACTATAGTTGTCTTACGCCACGAATCAGGAATAAAGCCCCTTTGAGCTGATTGAAATAAAGACATGATATCTTGCCGGAACGATTGCCGGAATGTTCTAAAAAATTCCAGAGGGATGCCGTCCAGACCCACCGCCTTACCAGAAGCTAGGGAGGTTATAGCACCTTCCACTTCTTCCCAAGTAATCAGAGCTGCAAGGGCCACATTTTGGTCAGGGGTAACCTCTGTTGTTGCTAAGTCTTTGAAAAATTCTTCTGGAGACTCTCCCCCTGATTTAGTGCCTTCCTCAGTGTAGAGTTGCCTATAATAGTTTTGGAATACATTCAGGATTTCTGTCGGGGAATCCTGTACCTGACCTAAATGCTCTTTAATCCTACAAATTCGGTTTGAAACTTCCCGCTGCTGTAAGCGCTTCGCCAGAATCCTCCCGGTGTTTTCTCCAAGTTCATATGTTTCAGATCTATGCTGTACATACTTGGCCGCTAATTCTTCACCGAAGTGCAGGTGTATTTTACATTTGGCGATGGAAATTAACTGTTGACACTCTTCTGTATTTTGGCCCCCGCTATTTTCCTCATAAGCCCAATCTCAGCCAGCCTCAGCTGTTCCACCCATTTCCTGATTTTCTCCTGTACTGCCTTCTGACGAGAAATAGAAAAGCTTAGAGTCTCACCTCGTACACCTGCTTTAAAAGCATTCCAAACGATAATTTCAGAAGCTGTATTTCTATTAATAACAAAAAATTCCCTAATCCACTTGGCCATATGTTCACAATACGACTGATCCAGCAATAGCTTTCTATCGAAAGTTCACTGTCTCTGAGGTCTTAAAGTACCGCTTAGTGGTACTTCTACCACTAATGGATTATGATCTGAAATAAGCCTCTGGAAGATCTCAATTTTGACTGACTCAGCCAATTGATTGGAGATAAGGAAGAAGTCCAAACAGACTAATTTATTGTGAGGACCGAGTAGAAAGTAAATCCTGGATCATCTTGTCTGTGTCTATACCACACATCAGCCAGCCCGTGCTCCATGACTAGTCCTTAAAGGGCCTTAAAAGTTCTGCCTTTTCTTCCTGGGTATGGAAATTCCCCAATCAGATTAAAATTACTATCTAAATGTATGTTGAGATCTCCACAAAAAAATCACAGGGTGTGGCCATAAAGCCAATTCTACACTTAGGTGGTTCAAAACGGACGGGTCGTCTAAGTTAGATCCATAGATGGAGCAAATTGAGACAGGGGCATTATTAACTATAAATTCCATTATAACCCAGCGTCCCTCACTGTCTTCCTTGGCTCGCTTACAAACCCCGATGCCTCGCTTTGCTAATATAGCCACCCCTTTCGTTGTTGTACCCTGTAGAGAGCAGCCTAACAGGTCAAGACCTAAATCCTTCAACTAACCGCGCTTGCTCCAGGGTATATGGGTCTCTTGAATACATAACAAATCAATCCGCAGAAATTGCAGAATCTTGGCCAGCATGCCTCTCTTTTTCCTGTCATTCAGACCACATATGTTCAATGAACAAACACGCATTCTACCCGTCATCCTTGTGGTTAAGACGAATCAAATCAGATCTTGCCACATCGTACCAATAAGAATACATAATAATAGTGATCATTTCATTTTTTCTTGCATAAATAGAAATGCCATGACAACCCGTGAAAAACAACAACATCTGCACCCACCTAACCTCCCTAACCCCCTACCCCTCCTCTTCCCCCTTGACCCCCTCAACTCCCCACCCCTCCTTCCACCTCTCCCCCTCCCTCCCACTAAATGAGGCATAAGGACCGAAGGTCCTCAGTGATGGAGAGCCAGCCGCCGGCCCCTCCCTGGGTCCCCCCACAAAAAAAAAGAGTGAAGAAAAGAAAAAGGAAAATAAAAATCAGCACACAAGCATAAGAGACCTAATCTTAGCATTGAAGTAGCCTCAAGTAAACATCAAGGAGTCTGCAAAAAGAAGATTATATTTGGATAACCACCTTAAATCGATTGCAGAAACTCTTTCGCTAGAATTTCGGAAGAGAAAAATTGTGTCTGCCCCTTAAATATAACTTTTAGTTTAGCTGGGTTAAGCAAAAAGACCTGTGCCCCTTTTGCCTGAAGCAATGGAATCAGTTGCCGCAGCTGCCACCTTTTCTCTACTGTTGCTGACAAAAATCGGGTCTCACAAAAAATTTGCAGCCCTTTCCCGCCCTTTTCCTATCTGGCCTGGCTAAGTCGTATATTGCTTCTCGGGCCAAAAAATTATTAAGACAGATCAGGATAGCCCTGGGTTTGTCTATAGATTGCCCCGTTTTTTTGCGCTGATTAAAAAGGAAATCTATGGGCCCTTTGCAGTTCCACTTTCCAGTCCCATTGTGTAAGTTCGGGGAATGCCTCCGAGAAGAGTTCAGCCACAAAATTCCGGACATCTGCCCCCTCCAAACCCTCTGGAACGCCCAGAACCCACAGATTGTTCCTCCTTGAATGATTCTCCAAGTCAATCAACTTCCACATTGTATCTTCTTTCTGAGCTTTCAAGGAGTCGGTCAAAGTTTTCTGCGCAGCAAGCTCGTCCTCCAGTGTCGAAATTCGGGTTTCAGCCTCCCTGATCCTGGCTGCAAATTCTGAGCAGGTCTTTGTTACCCTGCGTACTGAGTTCTGCAATTTTCGGCATGCTTCTTGAGTACGTGAGCTCTCTACACGAGTCTCCACCTGATGAGCCATGATGCTCTGATAAATAATAGAGAGCGTAATTTTGTCAGGATTTCCCAAACTCGAAGCTCCTGTGGGTGCTTCTCCAGCCACTGCTTCACTTCCATCCAGCTTAGGGGAAAAGGAGTAGTCCCACACCAATGAGCCAGCCGGGTCTATAGCCTTGTTTGCCACAGTTTCGCCTTACTCCCTATGTTTGCAAACAGTTGCTGGGGCATATGAGGAATTATCTCCTGACTCTCCCTCTTCTAAGCGCAGACTACTTGTATCGCTTTCATCCCCATGACTCTGTTCATCTTCTGCCCAATCCCTTCCGGGACTCTCATCCCCCGAGGAGTTAGAAGGATCTGACATTGAATAGAATTTATCCCCTGAGTCCCCCTCTTTTACGGGTTCCATACTTGGCCACTCTGCATTATGAAGCGTCTGCTTGGGGATCACATCCTCTGTTTTATCCCTCTCACCAGGGCTACTTCCATGCTTCTGAGCGGTTTCCTTTTTTCCCAGACCAATATTCTGAGGGGTTCCAATCTCCACGGAACTCCCGCTTTGCCGGTTAGCTGGTATTATATCCCCTATAGCAGATGTCCCTGCGGTAATAATTGAACTGTTCAGATTCCCCTCATGGCCAGTCCAACCTTCTGATACCCTTACTCCCTCCGTTGCCACCGCCTGCCCAACACTCACATCATTCTCTTCACTCCCACTAGGCAAAGGAGTGGCTGCCATACCTTGAATGAGTGGTCCCTGGGGCACCAAAGAAGCCTTCCCAACCTCGTTGCCGCCAGCAGTCGTTTCTGCCGTGTTTTTGCCTCTTCCCATCTGAGCTTTGAACAGAGCAGGAAGTGTCTGCCGACCACAAGCAGGGGCACTTTTCCCCTCTCGCTCGTCCGATCCTGGAGATGCACCACCAGCTGCCGCACGCCGAAGTCCCGCGTCTCCACCATTCGAACTTCCAGCCGGCTTCGCAGGACTCCCGGAGCCTGCAAGCGGCCCCCGGGTCCTAGTGCCTCTAGTGGTTGTTTTCGGAGGCATTGAAGGTGAGCGGGTGATATCAGCTGAGAACGCTGAGAGAAAGAAAGGTCCCGCGCGGACCAGTCTAGAGGGTGCCAGTATCTCCAGATGCCAGAACCAGGATCGCCAGATCATGCCAGACCATGCTCAATGCAGGTTCTTTTCCCCGCCAAATCACATGGAAGTCAGGTAGGTCGGGGGGGGAGGTTATCCAAGAGAGTGCCGGTGAGTCAGCTCACTCAGCCAACAACGCGGCCGCCATCTTGCCTCCCCACCAATTGGTCTTCTGATGTGTCATTCACAGTTTGCTTCTTGCCACCAGAGCATGTAGCATGGGGAACAGGGTCAGTACTCTTCAGCCACTGTCTTACTTGACTATGAGTGATGACATCCTGCTCTTGAACAATGTGCACATCCGCACAATAAATAGGCCCCTTTAGTGCCAGGGACATCTGGTGCAACACATATTTTTTCACAAAAATATATAAATATAGTGGCTTTTAGGCAATGCTTGTTTTTATACAATGTGTGTCTTCATACAATAAAAAATCACAATCAAGATAACCATAGACGAAGGCAAAAGTCCACCTCCAAAGCCAGACCCACTGGCTTTGGCAATGCCTGTTTATAATGAAATCAGGAGACTTCTTTCCCTTCCTTATTGCTCCATGCTAAATGTTTGTAGGGGGCATACATTTTCATGAGGGAAGAGGGTTTTCTATATTTCCCATTTTATTCTAATCCTAGGCACCACATTTGTGAGGACAAGCAAGTATTTTGCAGCTATTTGCACAGGGATTTGATGCCAACTTCTTTTGGCTGGGGAAAAAGCAATATGTACTAATGGCAATGAAAAAAACTGAAACAGAACAATACTCCTGCAACAATATTGACTAATTTCCATTTAAGCAAGGAAGAAAAAAAGTTTCCACCAAAATACAAGAAGGTACCTCCATAATAAAGTTGTTATCCTCTCTAACATCACACGTAACTTGGTGGAGAGAGTTCTGCAGATTTAACCTCCCCAAGCTGCTGACTATGCATCACTCCATACATTTCTTGGTGTTGGAAATATGAAACAGGCTAGGGTAAATGTGCACACTCTCGGGTATAACTAAATTAGCTTACTGTGTTTTATTTTAATGTTCAGATTGGAAGAGCAGGTTTCTGTTTCTCAATCTTTGGGTGTAATCATTAAATTACTTATGGAACATTGTTCCTGAAAATGGAGAAGTAAGGAGCAATCTTCTACATCAAGCAAATAACATGATAAATCATTCTTGACATTTAGGTCAGTCAATAAACAGAGTTTTGTATGAGTTAAAGGGTTTTATTTTAAGCTCTTTTAATTTTAATGATTTTATTCAATAAGAATTAGTCTTTTAATCATCGGCATTAGAAATGAACATACTCCAATAATTGTTATTTGAATATAAGGTAAAATAAGACATTGGTCAAAACAATAGAAATTATTGTTATAATGCAGCAAGTGTATTCCATAATGAAAGTTCCCTCATCTAAATATTTAAATGGTGAGAATAAGGTGTCAGTTCAGATACTCAATAAGGAGTTCTGATGAGACAAACAAATTCATAAGCATAAACCCTTTGCATATCAAGCTGGAAAACATTCTCAGCTCTAAATCGGCAGATAATCAATAAAAATAAGCTAAGCAAGCTCTCATGAAGAGAAGTATCAAAATCTCATAGATGAGTCTCCAATCAGAGAGTTGTGTAAGCAATCCGGCTCCTACTTTAGAAACACGCACTAATATAAACACACAATATTCTACGGTGCAACATTATTTTCTTTTGTCTTCTACGCACTCCAATTTATTTTCATCAAACTCCTGGGAATAGACAAACTCCCCATTCTCTCAGACTGGTACAATAGACTTTAGGCAGTAGCAGGGGGCCGATTCCGATGTGGTTTGGAAGGCCTCCTAACGGCATTTGCTCCGCTCCGTCTAAATCGGATCGGGAACGTGTCTTTCCGACCGAACCGGAAAGGTTTCTGACCGGCCGATTACGATGTGAGTTAGGCGTTAGGAATATCCCAATCCAAACCCGACGGCATTCGGAATGACCAAGCCGTATGGAGCAGACTCGTACATCTCTACGGACTGCGTTTCCGAATGACCGATTACGATGCTGGATTCGGACAGCCTTTCCGAATCGTGCTGTCCGACTCGAATCAGCTATTGGAATCAGATTTTGGGGGCCCGTAGCGGGCCCCCCTGCACCCGGAGCATTCCCAATCGGGCCCGTGGGGGTACCCATGGGTCCCCCCTTACCAGCCATGCACAGTGTGGCAGGCACCAGGGGGTACCCACCACAGGGTGCCCGATTTTCACCAGCCACCCCATTCTTCAATGGGAGCCTATGCATTTGGTCTGAACACAGGCTCCCATTGAAGTCAATAGGGGTCCAACCGAATCGTATCTGGAAGCATCCAGATGCATCGTAATTGGTCGGTCAGACTCTTCCGATCCAAGTCGGTCGGAAACCATTCCCAAACTGATTTGATCGGAATGGTTTCCAAACCACATTGGAATCGGGCCCTAAACCTTGAAATGATACCTTGTGCCAATTTTGGCATTATTTTGTTCAGCCATTTTTTCTGAATCAGAGAGCAAACTTTCCAACTGGAATTAAAATTGGAAAACAATGTTTTGGGCACCCCTATTTTTCTTGACCTCTGCTTAATGGATCTGCGTAAAACTTTCCATAAAGAAGTCAAAGTGAATGAACCTAAGTTTAGTGCAGATTCGTCATACGCATCAAAGGTACTAAGAAAACAGAAAATGCATTTTGCATGAAAACTCTGACCTAACTATAAACACTCTGGTGATAGTGTCTCCAGACAGTATACATAATACATATACAAATATATATAAAAATGTCCCACTTCTTCCCAGTTAGTCATTTATTCATTGTTCCTTTCACCCTATCGTATTACTGTATTTTTCTCTGTCTCTTTTTATTGCTATATTTTGTCATTTGCCCAGCAATTAGTCTCTGGTCCTCATTTTTTTTTAGATGGCTATCACATCTCCATTTTCCATTCTGTGTTTTGTTTCTGTTTCTTCTTTGACTGCCCTACCTCCTCCTGCAGAGGTAGCTTGTGTCTTGATTTCCTTTTTTCTTGAAAATGCTCTTTGCTTAGCATAATATTCTTTATGATGGGACACAAATGGGTGCCAGGAGGGAAGAAGGTAGGATACCGGCCCCACCAGGTGACACTCTGGTGACACCACTGGAAGCAAGAGTTCCTTTTGAGAAACAGGGTACAAAATGGAGCTTCTGCAGAAGCAGGCAGAATATAAGTAGATAAGGTGCCAACCAAAGCTTTAAAGGATGGAAATAAAAGTTGGATGAATAGAGAAAGCTCTACCAAACCAGCCGCAGATAATCAATAGAATTCCTAAACAAAATATCCATAGGTAGATACATACACAGAGAAGCTTTGAGTCAGTCATCTTCATCCATTGGTCTGGTCAACAGTCATTTACACCACAGTGTACAGCATGGGACAAAGGGACAGCCTACTTCAGCTCAAGTCTACATTATTGAGCACTATGTACAGTTCTGACATGATATGAATATGTCTATGCATTTCTATGCATATTAATTCACCAAGGGGTTCAGAGATAATATTTCCAAATCAGGTTTTTATGGCCCATTTTTCCAATGTATCTTTTCTGTCTTGTTCTGGGACTTATCATATTTCAGCAGTGTTGGGGTTTACTGAATACTTTGTCCTGGTGAGTGCCCCTCATCCTCAGTAGCGATATTTTAAGGACCAAAATATGTGAACACTTTTCATTTTTACTCACCAGGAATTCTAACTTATACCCGTATGTGTTATTCTATTTTTTCTATTTTGTGCTAGAAGGTATAATACATTTCCACTTCATACCTTTCACTACACAAGTTTAACTTTAGGGATTCCTTTTCTGCTGCTACGCTCGTTCGCTCATTTGCTGCTTTTGCTTATTTGCACACAGTTTTAATCTCCATTTCCTCATACCCCCATTTTAAAAATTGAATTGGATGCTTTTACACATTTTAAATCTGTTTCTTACCGCTTCTTTGTATGGTGCTTGCTGGGGATAGTTGGGGCAGACCACTTCCGGGATTCCTGTGGTGCCGCTGAGAGACGCCATTTTGGTAGTTGGCGCTCTAGTTCTTTGGCACATGGGCTTATTTAAACGCGCGCTGTACGGACGTGCAGTGCCTTAGGGGTTCCTTTTCTGCTGCTACGCTCGTTCACTCATTTGCTGCTTTTGCTTATTTGCACACAGTTTTAATCTCCATTTCCTCATACCCACATTTAAAAAATTGACTTGGATGCTTTTACACATTTTAAATCTGTTCCTTACCGCTTCTTTGTATGGTGCTTGCTGGGGATAGTTGGGGCAGACCACTTCCGGGATTCCCGTGGTGCCGCTGAGAGACGCCATTTTGGTAGTTGGCGCTCTAGGTCTTTGGCACACGGGCTTATTTATATGCACGTTGCACGGATGCGCAGCGGACGCGCGCAGGCAAGCCTGTCTGCGCCCGTCAGCATCCCGAATGCGGCCAGCGCCAGGCATACTGCCCGTTTTATCCCGTCACATGAGGTCCCGCTATATTACAGTCGTAACAAACTGCTGCTGCTTAGGCCTAGCCCCTGTAAATTAGATTCTAGATGGGATGTGTGCCTTCATCAGCCGACAGTTTGTCAGGAGTGCAAGTTCCACCTTGGCCCAGACCAGGGGGGGGGTGGAGCAATTGAGTGGCGCTCCCTCTGCTGCTAAAGTGGGTCCTACCATCAGAGCTGGGTTGATAAACAGCCGCTCGCTGGTGAAACACCACCAAGATATATTTGACCTTATCTTGGACCAGCACTTTGACCTTCTGTTTATTACAGAGACCTGGCTGAATGGATCCTCCAATCCAATTGTTCAGATGGCCATCCCAGAAGGATTCAAAATCTCCCGGACTGACCGCCATAGCGGCAGAGGGGGTGGTGTTGCTATCGCATATAGGGATACTTGGGAGTTCATTCGGGGGAAGAACATAGTGCTGGGGGAGGGTGAATTTTTGGACTTCACCATTGTCCTTTCGGCTCAATCCACGCTGGGAGGGACGCTAGTCTACATGGCCCCCAGCTCTGCGGGGCCCTTTCTTAGTGGACCAGAAGATGTTATTGTCCCCCGTGCCCTGCGTTTTTCGCAATATCTCTTTTTGGGGGATCTTAATATCCACCTGGACCAGACAGAATTAGGGAATACCCGTGACCTATTGGACTCTCTGAATTTGGCCCAGCTCACCCAATGGGTTAGCTTACCCACCCATAGTGGAGGCCATATCTTAGACCCCATTTGTTCTAACTTTCCTATCACTGTCGAAGATCCGCTTCCGGTCCCTTGGTCAGACCATTGTCTATCCTGCTTTACGTGGGCTGTGGAAGGAAGGGCCACCGACCACCAGTTCAGTCTTAGCCCTGCCACAGCTAAAATCGATCCGGTAGCCTTTAGCCTCGTCTTGAAAGAATCTAGATCCGTCCTCCCTGCTGACTTGAGAGGGGCTCTGGCCAGCTTCACTGATTGGATCATGCAGGCAGTTGACAGTCTCTCACTTCCTTCGCGACGCATCCGTCGTAGGGTTTCCCCCTCTAACCCCTGGTTCTCAGCTGACTTGAAAACACTTAAGCAACACTGTAAAAAGCTGGAACGTTGCTGGCATATGGACTACTGTCCAGGGGCTAAGAAGACACTCAGAGAAGCCCAGAAAAGATACTATACGGCCATTAGAAAGGCCAAAGGCTCATATTATGCCGAGCGGATTGAGTCAGCCAGCAACAATTCAAGGGAAATCTTTTCCATTGTCCAGAGCTTCATGGCCCCTAAGGCTGAGACCACTAAACTCCCTACATCAGATGCCCGGTGTGAAAAGCTGTCTAATTTTTTTATTAATAAGATTCGGGCCATCCAGGCAACGTTCGCCAGCCAGAGCTCGCCAAGGCTGGACGTTGCGTCCTTGGTTGAGGCACCAGCTCCCGCTTCTATGCTGACAGTCTTCTCCTCTGTTGACGTGTCAGAGTCTCTTAAAATCTTGAAATCCGGGTTGCCATCGGACCGGTGCGCGGCTAGACTCCTGGCCTCCGTCGCAGAATCGGTCAACCTTGAGGTCAATACACTCGTCAATCTTTCCCTCCAAGAGGCAGTTGTCCCGGTGGAGTGGAAACAGGCGAAGATCCTTCCGCTTCTAAAAAAACCATCGCTTGATCCTGGGGACCCAGGGAATTATCGCCCTATTTCTCTGCTCCCCTGTGTGGCGAAAATCTGTGAGAAGGCAGTTAACAAACAACTCACTGATTTTGTGGAGGGGGCCAGCCTACTACATCCAGCGCAATCTGGTTTTAGAGCTGCCTACAGTACTGAGTCCGCCTTAGTCGAAGTCTCTGAAGCTATTAGAGACTGTTTGGACTCTGGTGGAAGTGCAGCGCTCATAATGCTGGATTTGTCTACGGCATTTGATACCGTTCCCCATGCACTGCTTTTGACTCGGCTGGCGGACATAGGTATCTCTGGGCTGGCCTGGAGGTGGCTGAAATCCTTCCTTGAGGGGCGTTCGCAACAGGTCTGGCTCCCGCCTTTTTCGTCTCCATCCCAATCTGTGACCACTGGAGTGCCGCAGGGGTCCTCCTTGAGCCCCCTGCTCTTTAATATCTACGTCACTCCTCTGGTCCAATTAGCGGAAGAGCGGGGTGCCAAGATCGTTGCTTACGCCGATGACACCCAACTTCTGTGCACCTGGGGTAAATCGGAGTTCTCTACCTTGAAGGCGAAAGAGTGTCTGACAGCTGTTTTCCAATGGCTCTGTGCCGCCCAACTCAAATGTAAGGAGGATAAGTCTGAAATCCTTCTTTATGGAAAGTTTCCCCCGGTTCAGGGAATCTCTCTGGCCGTCTGACTATCCTATGCCATATTCTTCTGGACTACCAGTAAACAATCTGGGCGTTTGGTTCGACGAGCAGCTGTCCTTCTCGACCCAGATTAAAAAATTGTCCGGGAGTTGCTTCGGGATATTAAAGTCCCTCAAGAAATTCCTTCCACTGTTACCTAGGGCAGCAAAGGAAACAGTGACTCGGTCACTGATTCTTTCTCGAGTAGACTATGCCAATGGGTTGTATCTGGGCCTTCCTGACTACACTCTTAAAAAACTGCAAGTGGTCCACAATGCAGCAGCTAGGCTGGTGCTCAACATTCCCATTAGAAAGAGCATCAAGCAACATCTGCGCATGCTGCACTGGCTACCTGTTATGAAACACGTTAAGTTCAAGGCCCTGGTCATAGCACATCGTGCTTTGTATGCTGGAGGACCTGCATACCTCAGGAGGCGCTTTGCTTTCTACATGCCTGCCAGACATTTAAGATCCTCATCTCAGCTGCTTGCACAGGTTCCCTGTGTGCGCCTTCAAAGAATGGGGGGCAGATCTCTTGCTGTTAGGGCAGCCACAGCTTGGAATTCCTTGCCCTTTTCTTTGCGCAGCATCCAGGAGCTGGGGCAATTTAAGAAACAGCTCAAAACGTTTCTGTTTTAATCTCTTCTTAACTAGCACCCCATAGGCTCGCGCCGGGACACTCCCAGGAGTAGCTGTGCGCGTTATAAAAACCCAATAACATAACTTTTCAAACCCCACTTGGGGGTATAACACTCCCTTTGACATCTTGTGTGGTGTCCTTCCCTTCATATACAAGGCCTCAGCCTGCACCACACTGTTGATATTTTCACAGCGAACTTGCACCTTTCGATATTCCCAAAATCTTGTTAAAAAGTAGGTACAAAATCATCCTGGCCTGGCCATTGGTGGTCCTGATATTAATACACTGGGGGCCATATTATCAAGAACGGGCGATAACATTATCGCCGCTTTAGCGGCAGGAAACTGCTGCTAAAGCGGCGATAAGGGGCTTGATAATATGCCCTATAGAATTCCAATAGAAGCCCAGGTTCTGGTGTGAAGGACATCAAACTTGGGCTTCTATTGGAATTCTATAGGGCATATTATCAAGCCCCTTATCGCCGCTTTAGCGGCAGTTTCCTGCCGCTAAAGCGGCGATAATGTTATCGCCCGTTCTTGATAATATGGCCCTGAGTGCTTTGGGGTACACACCCATTTACCTTTACCCCCCTCGGTCCGTTGAAGTGTTTGCATTTATAGTGCTCAATTTGTAGTTATAGTGGCTAATTTGAGAGTTGTCGAATACCGGGTTGGCAAAAGCAAAGGCAGCTTTTTTTTCAATTAGGTAGTACGCATCTTTCTTCCACCACCCTACACTTCTCGTCTGGGCCAGATGTATCAAAGGGTTTCACCCACCCATTCTGTGTCTATGGGAAAATTAGTTCGTACATATGGCCTTTTAGCTCTTGAATGTTCTTTTCTATACACATGGTTTGCACCTTTGTTACAGTTTTCCTATTATTCCTCTCCTCTTTATTTGTATGTTTTTAAATCTTTTTTGCTTTTCTCTCGATTGCAGTTGGTCAAATCGGATCATGAAAAATAAGTACTGGTCCTCAAAAACGAGTGCTGGTGCCCCACCTGCTACCACCCGTATCAATTAGGCACTACAGACAAATGGACGACAGCCAATCACTCGATTGCTGCCTGTATATCATCCTATAAAGGTTTTCGTTCCCAGATGCTGCCATTGTAAAACATAAAGCTTTTTGGAACTGAAGAGTTTTTCTCAGAAAGGGCATTTGTGATACAGAAATTACATTATCTTGTTGGCATGGCACTAAGACAGGACAACTGCACTCTGTTCTCATTTACAATTCATTTATAGATAAGAGCAACCTTTTCTATGGTCCCATGAAACTCATTTTGTTCCGTTATTTTTAAAAAGCAAAGGGAACGGCTGCTTTCTCTGTAAAGTGCTCCCATGCTAACTGGCTTTATTAAGAAATCATTAAAGAAATGAAGGACAATTATTTTTACAGGTCATTCCAGAAAGGACGAAGCCTAAATTATGCTTCTGCGCATAAACTCTTTTCAATTTAATACTAGAAATACAAACTGGGTTTCAGTGGGAAAAAACGCGTGCTCATGTTTGTATTTACTTAAAGGAGACAGCAAAAACTGCAAATAATGTTTTCCTCCCAAAATATACATACATTCAAATGGTCAAAAATATAGGAAACCACTATGACAGTGCTCAATTTTCTATTCGTATCAAGGTCACAATAATGGTAACTCCTCATTCTATAGGCCCCATTATATAAAGTGCACAGGAAGTGTTAATTTAAGACAAGCGGTCCACAAAACATTTTGACTGGCGCTAATACATGTCCTTGGTGGTAAGTAAGGCAGTGGTTGTTGCAAACACTTTAAACCACCTTAAATTATGAAAACAGATTTCTGGAGGTGTTAATATGTGACAAGAATCTTTGTACATATTTGTTATGTTGCATTTTGTTTTGGTTGGGATGTGTTATGTTTTTGGTTGTGCTGTTGTGTTTATGTACTGCTTTATTGCATTGCGTTGCTCTTGTGTTGTCCTGACTGCTGTGTTGAGTTCTGTATTGACATTTCTATTGTGCCGTGACCTTTATGTTTTAGCTCTGTTTTTATGTTGCTTAGTGCTGTGGTATTGTGTTATGCCCTGTTGTTTACTTTAGAGACGTCAATTAATTCTGCTTCATTTTTCTGCGTTCATTATTCTGCATACAGTATATAGCATATTTACATACAAATTAATCTACATACATTACATAGCAGATTTATTTGAATTTCCAGTGACAAAGAACCATTTATTATTGTCTCTGATGGTAAAATACCTCTCCTCCAGCTCTTCAACCTCAAAACTATGGAGGCAGAGACTCAGGGAACAAAGAAGAGTTTTTAGGCATCTGTCTGCCAGTGTTACAATTTTTTCTGCTGTCCTTGACAGAAGAGTACATAGTTAGAAAACTGATGACCACCCTCACTAGACACTCTATTGATCTATTTTAAGGAGTAGAAAGGTGTCAGAGGTTGCAGAAATGTGTTTTAAAAAAACAACTGGCCACAACACCTTAATGTCTAGAAGGTAATGAGAACCATCACATGGTGCCACTCTATAGCTTCCGTGTGAGCCAGGATTCTTCATACTCTCAACCATGAAAAAGCCACAATACACTTACCCAAGAGCAATTGTAAACGAATATAGTATGAACCACCACCCTGACCAGGCATCAAGTTCTTGTTGTGTTCTTGAGTGCTAAGAGCTAAGCAAAAGGGCTAGTAAATGGGTTAGTATCTGCAACAGGCACGTAGGCAATGTAGAGTGAGGGCTTCAGATCTAGAGGTTGGACCAGATTACCAAATGTCCGGTGAATGCCAAGGCCCAGCCATCACATCCTCTGGAGTGTTCTTCTTTGAACCCTGATGCTGCTGTCCTCATACACAACTCATGACATAGCAAAAACAAGAATGCAGTCAGTAACCTGCCACTTATTTCTCTTTAGGTGTGGACTCACAGATAAATTCATAAATTCAAGATAAGTAACATGAAAGATGTGACTCTAGACATTTTGAGGACTGTGTTTTGCTTCCTGTGAGTTTCTAAGTCTTATTATACAATCTCACAAAGGGGTCTGATCTTAATTTTAAACTCCGTCGAGTCCTGCTTTCTTTCATTGTCGCATTTCCTTAGTTCTGCTTTTTTCCCTCTCTAGCTACCACCTTAGCTTTCCTCATCCCTGCTTGCCTCTCCTACTGTATACTTCATTACCATTCAAATGATTCAAAAGAACGGACCACCCTATTGCACTATCTATCTGGTGACATATGAGCATTTTGAAAAGATCATTCAATTAACAAGGCCCCTTCCTCAATCAATTTTCTATTGTTCTCTTATTTGCGCTCTCCTAGTCTCTCCTCTACATTCCCCCACGTTCTATTATCAATTTTAGATGGCCTTAGAGTGCCTTAATGAATTAGGAACGCAACTATGTTTTGTAACATAACATAACATAAAAGGCAAAGCATTGCATCACCGCCATTTATCCTTCTAATTCATTGCTTGAATTTCAAAGGCAGCAGATTCAGATGCCATAGAAAAGGAATAATTTTTGGGAAAGGATCGTGTTTGTTTATGGGCACTTGCCAAACAAAGGCAGACACAATAACACTTGTTATACTATGATCTGGCGTAGAGGACCCCAGAAGATGAACATCTGACATGAGTGATCTAAATTAGGTCATCAAGTAAGAAAACAATTGTGGTGGCTCATGACATTTAAGAAAGATGTAAAAGGAGTAAAGCAATTTTACCATACAATTTCCAAGGGAAATTGTCTAAAAAGCTGTAGGTTTAATTTGTAGTTAACAGTGTTAATATTTGAATAGTGCATAATGGAATACAGTAAACCTGCTAAGCCTGGGCGGTGAACTCCGCTGCGTTTGCAGAGTTTGCAGAATTTTTCGCACTCTGCGCTCTGTGGAGCTTGTGTAGTTTTTCCTAGCTCACGCTCGCCAACGGTAAGTTGGCGAGCGTGAGCGAGGAAAATCCAACTCTTGACCACTTCCCAGTGAGATTTCTCAACGGGAGCAGTCGCAGATGGTCGCTGCCGCTCGCGTTGAGAAACCTTTCGTTCACATTGAGGAAGCTGCCGCTCGAGTAGAACTTCTACTCGAGTGGCAGAAAGAAGCACCGCCCTCTTGAACTGTGCGAGATGCCGATCGTGCTGATTTTAAAGTGCGAGACAAACACCCAGCACTAAAAATCTGTGTGAACCGAGTGAGGTAACCCACTCCACCGCTCGCTGAACTCTGCATAGCTTGTCAGAGTGTTTTTGTCACTTCGCGGAGTTGCGCGTAGCGGAGCTCCATGAACTCCGCCCAGGCTTAAAACCTGCTCTATGCACTTATCATAAAGATCTACATCTGACAGAAACATTGGGAGCTGCACAAATGTCTGTAGAGTAAAAGAGAGGTAAATGCACACTTTATCAGCACCCTCCACACAAGTCACTCATTAATAAGCATAATGATTAGTGGAGCACCATGTAATCAGTGGTAGGATGCGCCCTTCAATGTTACTAGTCGGCTATGTTTTTTGGGTATGGCAACAAGATTTGTCTCATGCAACAAGATTAACGTGCCACTGCCTGTTACCCTGTCCTTATCTCAATAAAACAAGGAGGCCACTTTCCAAAGAAAACAAGAGAGGACAACTCATGAGTCCTCAAAGGTCATGCATGGGACATTAGAGAGAACACTGACCTCGCTATACTAATTCTTATCTTGGGGACCATCAAGTGCGATCGTCCGTCATTTTATCACTGCCAGGAGATATTATTTATTTTCGCTAACTCCTCACACCTTATTGATGTTGGAGTGTGTGTGGGACAAAACGCTGTTGTACGCCGCTATCGATCTGTGAGGTCCTTCCTTATGTGTATCCCAAATGTATATATCTTGTGTTATCAGTCATATCTGAAAAGTCAATATATACCCATTTTATTGCTTAAATGACATTTATTTATGTGTCAAAACACTCATGCATTGTCTATTACATACAAAATACCAGTAAAAAAGAAACTATCCCCCATATACCCAAAGTTGTGCTGAATTATTATTATTATTATTATTAATAAAAAGTTCTTATACAGCTCACAGCAACCCACAACGGGCTTCAAAGTGCTGACAGAACAAGTAAGGACAAATGAGGTCTTGCACTTGTTTAGATAAAGATATAAGTTTTCAGCTGATTCCTAAAACTAAATATGTTTTTTTTCTGATCCAAGCTGGATAGGCAGGGAGTTCCAAAGTTTAGAGACCCACTAAACGAATGAACGACCCCCACCTTTTGCCTTTCTGATTCTAGGAATGGCTAGAAGGTAGAGGTCACTGGATCTCAGTTCTCTGGGGGCACTGCATGGGGTGATAAGATGGTGAGGAGTTTGTGGGCCAGGGGAATGCTTTATCCTACGTGCGCCTTAAATTCTATTCTTTTATTTATGGGCAACCAGTGAAACTGAGCAAGCCCCGAGCATACTGACTGTGTTTTGGGTAAGCCCAACAGTACTCTGCTTGCAGCATTCTGAGTAACCTGCAGCTTTCTGATGACAGGCAGGAGAGTAATAAACCTTGAACCACCGTCCTCTGACATTCCATGGGGAGCCATTTGAGTGTCTTCCAAAGAGACCTGAGGAGGCCAAAGCAGGTGCCTGCAACCGTCTTTGCCTGGGAGGCCATGGTTAGATCTTTATCTTGTATGAAGACAACACTAAAAGCACCGTCATATGCACTATGGTATGTAAATTGCAGCAGAAGGTCATGGATGATGATCAAATATGCCAGGGTTGTTGGATGGCCCTTTGTGCGGCTCAGATATGCCTTAGCGGTCAATTGTCCTAACATAGTTACTCAAATGCACTCAAAGAGCATAATTCCTATTAAACTACATTACCACTGCAGAGTCACACTTCCATCAGTCTCTTCTTGTCTCAAAGATGTTTTCATTGGCTTCTGCTTGATGTCCAAGGGTCTTAATGCTGAGGCATCAAGATATTGATGTCTGTTTTTTAACAAGCACATAACGTTCAGTATTTATTTTGGTCAAGTCACAAGGCTTCATTGTCTCAATAAACCAAACCAAATATTTCACCAGTTGAATTAAAAATGACTGCTGTGATCAGATAGTGGCCTAATCCTGCAGGTTACACAGATATCTCGGTACCTAAGCTATGACATTCTATAATACATACAGGCCATTTTGATGGCAGATTATCAGTGATCACTTGGTGGGATAACATCAACGAGAAGAAATAAAACAGATTCATCAGTTTTGGCTTTGGTGTATGCCACAGTCAAACTACCTTGATAACACAGCCTCAAACAAAACCTCCAGAGGTGCCTCCAAGTCATCAGAAGGCTGTGATAGATGTTGGTAATTAGAATACAGAGCAGGGGAGGTTATGGTCCAGGGCTGGGCATAGCATTTGCAAATACATTTGACGGTCCCTGCATCATCCTGTACTCCAAATGGATTAGTAACTTCGCCTTGGAGGAATCTATATTCCGAGTATGTCAGTGGTTGTAGCCAGATTGCACTCTATGCTGACCTTCATGCCCTGGGAGTGGGAGCGGGAGGGATCACGTCCCCCTAGATGTTGGGCCAATTATGAAAATGCTGCAACTCCTACAGCTCAGCCCTGCTGACATGTGGACTTTCCTCTGGGTTCACTTGCAAGTTGTGCACCAGAAGAGAAATTAATCTTGGAGGAAAATGATGGACCCTCTTCCGACATACCCACCACATACATCACAGATCCATGTTCTCAGAAGGGTCCCAGCCCATACACCTTAGGCAATGTCATTGCTTTGCCCTCCCTGCAGCCCTTTCTCAAAGGGAGTGTGTTCATGATCATGACTGCGATTCTTACAGTTCACTGCTGTATCCGTGTCATAGGTCACCTACTGAGTCCTAGCTATCTCCAAGGGTGTAAGTACAGGAGTCTTTTAAGGGTGCGAGATAGGTGCCAGAGTAGGATAGGGACTGATTGGAACCCCAAAGAACACCCATAGATAGGCCTTTCTTCAAACACTGGTTGGAAATGTATGCAAGGGGGTTCAGGTGGTGGGCACTGGGACACATTTTAGGGACCTAGAACTTTGTTTTATCAACTTACAGATGCAGAGCAAGAGAGAGAAAGGCAGAAAAGGGAGAAAGAAGGAGGAAGAGAGTGTTAGGAAAATAGCAACAAAGGAAGAAAGCAGTGATAAAAAAGAATTTATGAGAGTGAGGTAAAGAGAGAGGAAGTGTATGGTGGATGAAGAAAGAGGCCTGAGGTGGGCTAAGTTGCCCTGATATATAGCAGCCTCAGCATTCTGCAGTACCAGGAGTGGCCTCCTGGAAACCTTTAGCCTGCTACGCTTAGCTTTTCTTTTTTTTTTTTTAATTAAGCAATGTGCAAAATATTGGTTAATTGAGTTTTGGGAGTATGTTGCCTAAAGGACCATACCCGCACAATACTGTTGTATCGTCACAATATTGGCAATGTTGACTTGCTAGGGCTTCCTTCTAATTCAGCCTGACGAAATTACTTTTCTTTTATAACACTGGACAATACAGATTCTCTTTGTGAACAATACTGGCTGAGGCAAGAACCGTCTGTCCAATTTTTAATCTGATAAAATCCTTGAAGTAGTATGAAACTGTAAATATTCACCAGCAAATTCTCTAGGAAAATGCTGCTTTACTCAGACCTACATATCTGTTAGAAATTAGGTGAAGCATGGGCCCAGTGGCAACCTTTCATGAAGACATTGGGAAGTTTATGCTAGCTACACTGTTATTTTTTCTATGGATAAATGAGGGGATGGGGGCGGATGGCTCAACTTCTTGTCTTTCACCATTTACAATTCTCTAAAGTGTTTCAGGGTCCTGAGTAAAGCCTACAGGAAGAAAAAACAGTGGCAGAGGACAGAATACAGGAAGCAATCAAGCAGGATTGTGGGCGTCATGCTCTTTTCCTTATGAGATAGTGTGGGCTTATTGAATTTCTTTGACTTTGCATTGCTCAGAACTAAGGATGTGCAAATTTACTTGAATTTTTCTTTGCTATTCTGTGAAATATTGTGAAGATTACTACAAATTCTACATAAATGATGTGACATGCACTTTGGAATATCCCGTGTGAAAATTAAATCAACAGCTTATCTTGCATTTAAGAGTCATGCAAGGTATCAGCAGGGGAGAAAATATCTCTTGCTTCAAATTTTCAGGTCACATCCACCTCTCGTGAGACATTTTCGGTTTGGACAAAGTCCTCTGCAGCAAAAAAGTGTGCAAAACGTCTGGTGGTGTAATTTGTGGAATTCTGTGTAATTTGTTTAAAATGAATTTGCTCAAATTACACAAATCAAGTGAGACCAACAGAAAGTTTTGCACAGGCCTACTAAGAACACTGTGGCCTCTAACCTCCCAAGCAACCATTTATATTGTTGCATCAGCATGCATACTGGTAGTGAGTTAGCTCACACTGTGTGTAAGACCTTTTTGAATAAATACAAATGATCTCCATTGCACAGATCACTAAACACGCAATATTAGGAACAGGACATGAGGGTGGATCAACTTCACACGATCTCTTTTTTTAGATGCACTACCTTTGTTTGCAGAAGGGCTTTTCCTTTGTACTGAGCCTCTACCTTATGTGCCTGCACCTCATAAAATGGCTTCACACTGCTCGCCATTCTGTTTTCAGTTTTTAATTTCACTTGAGGCTGCCCTAGGAGGGAACATGGCTGCATGTCAACCTTCTTTTCCTTGTATTACTTTCCAAAAATGTCTTTTGGCGAAATATTTGCTATGCAAGCAAGTCTGCTGGTACCTCACAAGGTGATAAAAGGAGCGCAAAATAGCAGATTCAATCAATCAATCAATCAGGATTCTTTTAGAGCGCAGCTAATCACCCGTTAGGGTCTCAAGGCGCTGGGGGCAATTCTGCATTTCAGTCGAAGAGCCAGTTCAGTCGAAGAGCCAGGTCTTGAGGTCCTTCCTAAATTGAGGCAGTGAGGGTGATTGTCTGAAATGTAGAGGAAGAGAGTTCCAGATCTTTGCGGTAAGGTAGGAGAAAGATCTTCCCCGGCCGTGGTCTTGAGGATGCATGGGACAGTGGCCAGGGCCAGGTTGGCGGAGCGGCGATGTATGGTGGGAGTGTAGAAGGAGAGGCGGTGGTTGAGGTATGTAGGTACGATGTTGTGGAGAGCCTTGTAGGCATGCGTGAGGAGCTTGAAGGTGATTCTTTTGTTGAACAGGAGCCAGTGGAGGTTTCTCAGGTGAAGGGCGATGTGGCTGTGGCAGGGGCTTTCCTGGATAAGTCTTGCGGCAGCGTTATGGATTCTTTGCAATTCCTTTTGGAGCTTCTAGGTGGTGCTGGCGTAGAGTGCACTGCCATAGTCGAGTTTGCTGCTGGCAAGCTCCTGGGTGACCATTCTTTCGGACTCGGTGGAGATTCACTTAAAGATCTTTCGAAGCAGGTGGAGTGTGTGGAAGCAGGAGGATGAGACAGCATTTTTTGGGCGGTTCATTGAGAGCGAGGAGTCAAGAATGATGCCGAGGGTATCTGTGTGGTCGGTGGGTGTGGGGAGGGCTTGGAGCGCTGCGGGCCGCAAGGGGTTGTCCCAGGCAGTGGGGTGGTTCCCAGGATGAGGACTTCAGTTTTGTCAGAGTTGAGTTTGAGGCAGCTGTCCTTCATCTAGGTGGTGCCTGCCTTCATCCCGTTGTGAATGTTTTTCTTTGCGGCTGTAGATTTGTCTTTGAGGGAGCGAACCAGCTGGGTGTTGTTAGCGTAAGAGTTGATGTTTAGTCCGTGGTGTCTGACGATGGCTGCCAGCTGGGCCTTGTAGATGTTGAAGAGGGTGGGACTCAGGGAGGAACCCTGAGGGACTCCACAGCTGATCTCTGTAGGTTCTGAGGAGAATGATGGGAGCCTGACTCTCTGGGTTCGGCCAGTGAGGAAGGAGAGGATTCACTCTAAGGCTTTGCCATGAATGCCGACGTCATGGAGTCTTGCGTAGAGAGTGTGATGGGAGGTGGTGTTGAAGCAGCAGAGAGGTCCAAGAGGAGGAGGGCTGTGGTTTCGCCTCAGTCGAGGAGATTGATGATGTTGTCTGTTGCGTCGAGGAGTGCAGTCTCGGTGCTGTGGTTGCTTCTGATGTGTTTAGAGAAACAATGGTTCTTATGTGGCCCAAAAAGGTCCAAACTGAAGTGACCCAGCTAGGGGGCACTAGGTTATTGAATGGAACTTAATTTATAGAAGAGAGCAATATAAGTAATATACTAGGGACATGTAGGTCAATGTATGACAGAAAAGGGGAGCAGAAAGAAGGGTCTGTAACTCTTGAGGTCTGTCGGGTCGGCAGAGGGTTTTTTCAGCAGGGGGTTGATAGATTCATGGAGCAGTTGATGTAGCAGTAGAGTTTGGGGGCAATGGTGGCTGTGGCTCGGATTAAGATGTGGTGGGGGCAGTGTTCTGAGGGGCTCCCGAGTGGATGGTCTTCATGATCTGTAAGGTGTATTCGGTGGTAAGGGTCATAAAGTTGAGCAGGGTCGGCAGGGATCTGGAGCATTTGGGTGCCCTGGTTGCAGGTGGGGGTGGGTTGGTCCTGCGTTGCGAAGCTGTCGTAGATGTCTGTGATCCTGTGGTGGAAGAAGGTGGCAAGGTTGTCGCAGAGGGCTTTGGAGGGGGGATGTCAGTGGCATCCATGCTGGGTCTGGCGAATTCTTTAATCACGGTGAAGAGTTCTTTGCTGTTGTGTGCTAAACAGACAATGGCACCGAAGCACACACACTGCAATATCTTTCTGGTCCTTGATAAGAACAGTCCAATTCAATTGTGGAAGATGATGATTTTTTTCTTTAATTCATAGGTGAATTCTGTACACGTTCGGTTCCAACAAGCAGCAGTCGACACATGTTTTGTCCACCTGGACTTTTTGAAGGCTAGAAGTATGTCCAATCAGTAAAATGTCATGCGCAAATCGTCCACCGTATGTATTTGTGACACAAAGCGTGAGCAATGGTCCCCAGTAGAATCCAGAAATAGCCTGCCCTAATCTGTATTGAGACAGGCGTGGATCATTCCTAATAGAGCAGCAGTCCCTCCCTGGTTTGGAGTGCAAGAACGCTGTATCAGTCTGACAGCATTAGTGACTGCAGGACCATGATAAGCCTGCTCAACATGCGTCAATGTTCCTACACACCAAAGCACAGCACGCAGGGGACCATTTGCTCATGCTTTTTTTCTCAAGTACATACAGTGGACGATTTGCGCATTACATTTTAGTGATTGGACATACTTCTAGCCTTGAAAATGTCCAGGTGGACGAAACACGTGTTGGCTGCTGCTTGTTGGAACCTAACGTGTACATAATTCACCTATGAATTAAAGAAAAAAATCTGCATCATCCACGATTGAATTGGACTGTTCTTATCCAGGACCAGAAAGATATTGCAGTGTATGTGCTTCGGTGCCATTCTCCGTTTAGTATCAGACAGGACTGCCCAACAGCCCGGCGAGCCCAACAGCCCGGCGAGTTGCGCCCTAGGTGGCTAGGTGTGGTCACCACGTGAGCACCACTACAAAGAACTTGAATTGGAGTTGTATATAATTATTGTTCATAAATAGCCAAAACATAATTGATGGATGTACACACACCTAGGCATAGCCACCTCTATTTTGTTTTTGCTGTTGTGTGCATTGCTGTTGATACGTTCCTGTATGGCAGTTTTCTTTGTGGCTCTGATGAGGTGGTGGTGCATGGTGACGGCGGTTTTGAAGGCTGCGTAGTCTGCTGGGGTCTTGCTGCTTCTCCATCTTCTCTCAAGTCGTCTGCAGGTGCGACTGGTCTCTTGGAGGGGGGGTGACCAGCTGGCCTTCCCAGCTGGGATGTTTGCTGGAGGGTTTCCTGAGGGGAGCAGTGTGTTGGCGCAGTCGGAGATCCAGAGGTGAAGCTTACGTGCTTATGTGTTGGTGTCCTTGGAGGACGGTGGTGGTGTCTTGTGGAGGGCGGTGGCGAGTTGGTTTTCAGAGACCTTGTACCAGCTTCTGCTTGGTGAGCGGTGGGCACGGTGGTGTTGGGTGGGGTTGGTGAAGGAGAAGTGGATGTGGTCAGTCCATTGGAGTTCGAAGGTGTGGCTGATAGAGATGTTGGTGCGAGCAGCAGCAGGGGCAGGAAGTGAAGAGGCAAAGAATGGCATGGAAAATGTCAAAGAAAATGGCACAGAAAAAGGCACAGAAAAGGCAGAGAAGACAGAGAAATACAGAAAAACACAGAAAAATGAAAAGACAGGAAATCATAGAAAAGCAGAGACAGAGCTCACCACTAGACCACCAGGGAAGAGGTGCATTCAGGAGCCTGCGGGTGGAGGAGGGCCTTGAACTAGATGACTGGAGCGCAAAGGGGGCAACAGCTACCAGGTGGAGCTGTGCGGCGGGGGTGCAATGAATGCTGAAGGTCCGCAAGGTCGCTCTTTCACTGCACAGAGGCTGCCATTAAGTAGTGGTAGGGAAGCAGCACTGGAAGGAGGCAGGCCGCAGGGGCCGAGCAGCAGCAGGTGCGGGAAGCAAAGAGGCAAAGAATGGCATGGAAAAGGCAAAGAATAAAGAGAAATAAGGAAAAATAAAAAGACAGTAAAGCAGATAAAGCAGAGACAGAACTCACCACTGGACCAGCAGAGATGAGGCACAGACATGAGCCTGCAGGTGGAGGAGCGCCTCAAACTCGAGGACTGGAGCGCAGAGGGGGCTACAGCTACCAGATGGAGCAGCGTGTCAGGGGAGCAACAGATGCTGAAGGTCAGCGAGGTGAGGATTGTGAAATTTCATGAGTTTTACACATTTTGCATACCTCAAAATTCAGGTAATTCGCTTTTTTGGCCAACATAAATAAAATTCTGTCAGTACTCTTCACACTGCATGCCAGCTGCTTACAAGCCAAAGAAGACTCCTTGGCACAAACTTCTGGCCCATTTCCGGTTTCCATTTGGTGGACTGCCATCCACCCTAGGTTTTCCTCCTCCTGCAGAGCGGTTTCCCAAAGTTATCTTGTGTAGGCATGTTCTCCAGCAAGCTTTTCTGCCTCCCTGGATGTACTCATATGCAGTAAAACAAGTGTCCCGCAGCTATTTCGGCGGCAGTAGTGCGCAGTCAGTCCAGCACCTCTAGATGCATTAACTTCCCAGTGAGAAAATCTGAAGAAAAGACATGCTACTGCACTTATTTTTCTAATCAATGCACCAATTGATAGATTACTTGTGGTTATCATAGGTTCTGGTGTTAATATACTTCCAAACAGCTCCTCTGGTGCAGAGCTCATCTCTTGAACTAGACGCAGGTGGCAGAAACAGTGATAAAAATAGGAAGGCAATTATTTTCATGCTTCATTTGCTAAAAGCACAACACAAAATGTTCCAATCAATCACAAAAGCAAGTTGGTAGAATGTGACAGAGAGAAATGTTGCTTCGACGTATATAGCCTTGGGTTCCTCATGCTGTCTACTTCCAAGGCTGCAGCCTTATCCAACCTTGTCTGAGGAAAAGCAAAACCATGGGCGGATCAGCCTCCCGCATCCATCAATCAAAACAGAAGTCCAGCTTAAAAAGGTATAGCTCTGAAAAAAACACTAGGATGTGTCCTGATGTAACCTACTGAAATAAAAGAAGAGCTTCTTTGAGTCTGGCTAGATCAGGCTTAGTACCACTCTGCTGGGCATAATACTATGGGCATCTCACAAAAAGTAAGCAGAGAAAGTGCTAACATAAGGCATGAGGGCGTGTCTCATAAAGGGCAGTATCACAGAAAGTGAGCAGTTGGGGTGCTAAGTAAAGGCACAGGGCCAAATCATGTAATGGGAGCGCCTAGTTAAGACACAGTGTTAGCCAAAGTACAGGGCTGACTGGTGTCTTAAATAGTTGAAAAGCTGGAGCAGTACTGTTTTACCATCATAGTCAGTGGTAGATTGAGGCTTGTAGTGGGAACTTAAAATCAATGTTCTGCTTTCTGCTGGAACTGTATTAGCATTTGTTTACATATCTAAAGTAAATAACAGAACATAACAGAATAACATAAACAAAGCAATAAAAACACCACAATTCAATCATAACAGGGCACAAAACAACAAAACAACAAAAATAGAATACAACACAATGCCACATTGCATTAATATTGCACAAAACACAGCAGCACATATAACAGACAATACCGTCACCAGAGCAAAATGCCACACATTCTTGTCACACATTACCACCTCCAGAATTGTGGTTCATAATGTGGTAAAAATTGTTTGCAGACAGCACTGCTGTAACTTACCACCAAGGGCATGAAATAATGAGAATCAAAAATGTTTTGTGATATAGCCGAGAATCTATGCCACACTTTTAAGCTGCCTGGAGTCCTAAAAAGCCGAAGAGCTGGAGCAATGCTATTTTAAACTTTAGACCGATGTAAAAAGTTGTTTGGCAGTGGAACTTTATAGATGTGCTTCTTTTGGCTGGATATGTAGCAGCATGTGTTTTTCCTAGCTGGAGTAAACATCAAAGCATAACAAAACAATACTCAAAGAAAAATAGTAACACAATCAATACTTAACATGACACAACAAAACAGATCGTTAAACAGTAACCAAAGTACAAATTAATAAAATCACATTGCAATAACCCTGCACAAAAACTCAGCAGCACAAAAAACAATGGAACAAATCACTACCACAATGACATGCCACGCATCAATGCATAAACATTCTTGTCACACATTAGCACTGTCAGAAATCTGCTTTGCTTTCAATGAACAATGCTAAAAGCTGGGTCTACTAAGGACTGACTTAACGTACTATCACGAACATGAAATTCCACCTATCAAAAATGTTTTGAAATCTAACCATAGGATACTTTGCAGATGAATATAGCACTTAGGTACAAGAGTGAGATGAATGAGTGAATCAATATAGTATATATGCCTTTGGCCAATGAATATACAGATCCTTTCTTTTGCTATGACTTTAAAGTTTGAACAGCGTAAGAAACATTGTGCCATAAATGCCACTGGTAACTATATATGTTTCTGTATAACTAATTCATACTATTATATTCACAAAAAAAACTATAGGTTTCAGGGACGTTATAGTTAAAAAATTTCATTTGAAATATACTGAAAAAACCATAGGTTTCAGGGACGTTATAGTTAGAAATTAGCATTTAAAAACCTTAGAAATTCACTGAAAAAAACAAGTTTCAGGGACGTTATAGTTAGTTGGACATTTCACTCATACAAAACCAAAGAAATTTGGCCGTTATAGTCAGTGAGCTAACTATAACTCGCGCCCCCGCAATGCACTTCTGATGATGTCACATATTACATCACTCATGACATGGTCAGTGACATCACTGATGACATCACTGTTGATATCTCAAATGACATCACTGATGACATCATCCATGTGATAATCTGATGCACCTCCTCATACCCTAATATAACCTTTGATACACCCACTCTTAAATACAGACTACCATTTTTGAAACCATAGACACACCAATACCAGTTACTACATACCCACTCACTGATTCCTAGGTCTACACACACATCCACTCATTCACCCATACAGTCACTCATACATGCAGACACTCATCAATACAGCACTATCATATGCACTCATACACCTATACAGATACTCACACACCGCCACTCACCCATAGAGTTACTCACACACATAGTCAGTCATTCAAAGAATCAAACACACTCCCATTTACTCACCTATACAGTTATACACACACCACCTCACTTATTCATACAGATACTAACACATACTTACTCTCTTATACAATCACTGACACAAGCACACATTCATCCATACAACCACTCTCACAATCACTCACTCTCACATATAGTCTTGTATATAGTCCAACACTCACATATACTGCCTTTCACATATGTAGTTACTCACACATATACCACTGAGACATCTAAACACTCAACAACACACCCATACACACACTCACCCTCCCATAGAGCCCTTCACAGACATGCTCTTGAACCCATACACCCAGTGAATCACCCTCTCACACATCTGTGCACGGAGTCACACACCCCCCACCCACCCACACAGACACTCAGGCACCCATACACATACTCAGACAACCAATCAATAACACATATAGACACTCATGCAGCTACTGACCAACCCATGCATCCGCTTACACACCAACTGACAGACTGATACAGACATTCACACAGTTTAGTCACTAACCCATGCATTCAGTAAGAAATGTTTAATAACTCACTTAAACAATCAGTCACGCACCTACTAAATCATCCATTCAGACACTCATACACCCACTCATTCTTCAATACACCTTGGCATATATATATATATAAAACATAATTAAACTTTACAGAAACACACAGCCACTGGATGATGTCATCAGTGATGCCATTTGAGATGCCATCAGTGATGTCATCAGTGATGTCACTGACCATGTCATGAGTGATGTAATATGTGATGTCATCAGCAGTGCATTGTGGGAGCGCGAGTTACAGTTAGCTCAACTAACTATAACGGCCGAATTTCTCTGGTTTTGTATGAGTGAAATGTCCAACTAACTATCATGTCCCTGAAACCTGTGGTTTTTTCAGTGAATTTCTAAGGTTTTTTAAATGCTAATTTCTAACTATAACGTCCCTGAAACCTATGTTTTTTTTTGTGAATTTCAAAGGTTTTTTAAATGAAAATTTCTAACTATAACGTCCCTGAAACCTATGTTTTTTTCAGTAAATTTCAAAGGTTTTTTAAATGCTAATTTCTAACTATAACGTCCCTGAAACCTATGTTGTTTTCAGTGAATTTCTAAGGTTTTTTTAATGCTAATTTCTAACTATAGCGTCCCTAAAACCTATGTTTTTTTTTGTGAATTTCAAAGGTTTTTTAAATGAAAAGTTCTAACTATAACGTCCGTGAAACCTATGGTTTTTTCAGTGAATTTCTAAGGTTTTTTAAATGCTAATTTCTAACTATGCCTACACAGGTAGGACATCTGCAGAAAGAGGAAGAAAGGCGCAGAAAGAAGCAAGAGAAGTGCAGAAAGAGGCAAGAGAGGTGCAGAAAGAGTAACAAAGGTGCAGAAAGAAGCAAGAAAAATGCAGAAAGAGGCAACAGAAGTCCAGAAAGAGGAAGAAAGGTGCAGAAAGAAGCAAGAGATGTGCAGAAAGAATAAACAGAAGTGCAGAAAGAGGCCTACTTTGACTGTATCTTACAACAGACTCATACAAAGTAGCCTAATCACTAATCCGTATCCCAAGATATCTTAAACTTCACCTTTCTCTTGAAGGTTCAATATTCATCGACTGCTCAGAACGTTAGGCCTACCAAATATAAAACAGCAATCCTAAGCATATCACTGTTGTAAGTCTCACCAAGTTTGTGAAGGTATGCATGCGTGTGTCTCTGCTTTTACCTGGTGGCACGTTACATAAAAATAAACATACAAATACTTGAATACCTGTGTTTCAAACAGCATACTCTGTAAATAAGTGTACAAAAAGGTAGAAGCAAGAGAGGTTCAAAAAGAAGCAACAGATGTACAGAAAGAGGCAAGAGGGGTGCAGTAAAAAGCAAGAGAGATGCAGAAAAAAGCAAGAGAAGTGCACAAAGAACCAACAGAGGTGCAGAAAGAGGCAAGAGGGGTGCAGAAAGAGGAAAGAGAAGTGGAGAAGAAGGCAAGAGAGATGCAGAAAGAGGCAACAGAGGTGCAGAATGAGGCAAGAGAACTGCACAAAGAGGCAAAAAAGTTGCAGAAACAGACAAAAGAGGTGCAGAAAGAGGGAACAGGGGTGCAGACAGAGGCAAGAGAATTGCTGGAAGAGGGGTGCAGAAAGAGGCAATAGGGGTACAGAAATTTGCAAGAGAGGTGCAGAAAGAAGCAAGAGCAGTGCTGAAAGAACCAAGAGAGGTGCAGAAAGAGGCAAGAGGTGTACAGAAAGAGGCAAGAGAAGTGCAGAAAGAAGCAAAAGAGGTACAGAAAGAGGGAAGACGGTGCAGAAAGAGGCAAGAGAACTGAAGAAAGAGGCAACAAAGGTGCAGAAAGAGGCAAGACAGGTGCAGGAAAAGGGAAGAAGGGTGCAGAAAGAAGCAAGAGAGGTGCAGAAAGAGACAAGAGGGGTGCAGAAAGAGGCAAGAGAGATGCACAAAGAGGGAAGAAGGGTGCAGAAAGAGGCAAGAGGGGTGCAGAAAGAAGCAAGAGAGGTGCATAAAGAAGCAAGAGAAGTGTACAATGAAGCAACAGGGGTACAGAAAGAGGTAAGAGGGGTGCAGAAAGAGGCAAGACAGGTGAAGAAAAAGGCAACAGAGGAGCAGAAGGAGGCAAGAGAACTGCAGAAAGAGGCAAGAGTGTTGCAGAAACAGGCAAAAGAGGTTGCAGAAAGAAGGAACAGGGGTGGAGACAGACACAAGAAAAGTGCAGAAAGAGTGAAGAGGGGTGCAGAAATGTGCAAGAGAGGTGCAGAAAGAAGCAAGAGCAGTGCAGAAAGAACCAGCAGAGGTGCAGAAAGAGGCAAGAGGGGTGCAGAAAGAGGAGAGAGAAGTGCAGAAAGAAGCAAAAGAGGTGCAGAAAGAGCTAAGAGGGGTGCAGAAAGAGGCAAAAGCATTGCAGAAAGAACCAAGAGATGTGCAGAAAGAGGCAAGAGAGGTGCAGAAAGAGGCAAGAGATGTGCAGAAAAAGGGAAGAAGGGTGCAAAAAGAAGTAAGAGAAGTGCAGAAAGAGGCAAGAGAGTTGCAGAAACAGGCAAAAAGGGTGCAAAAAGAGGGAACAGGTGTGCAGACAGAGGCAAGAGAGGTGCAGAAAGAGGGAAGAAGGGTGCAGAAAGAGGCAAGAGGGGTACAGAAAGAAGCAAGTGAATTGCAGAAAGAGGCTTGAGAGGTGCAGAAAGAGGCAAGAGAGGTGCAGAAAGTGGAAGAGATGAGCAGAAAGAGGCAAAAGAAGTGTAGAAAGAGAAAGAAAGGTGCAGAAAGAAGCAACAGAAATACAGAAAGAGGCAAGAGAGGCGCAGAAAGAAGCAAGAGTAGTTTGCACACCATTAGTACCAATTTAATACCCACAATTATCAATAAGTAACAGGTGACCATTCTAGTTTCGCAAAGGGCCTTCCACCACGCTGTAACACTTGTCTCCACCCCAGGACATTGCTGGAGATGGCCCTGGGGGGTGGCGGTCCCCAGGGCCATGGAGGGCTCCAGGAGGGGGGCCGACTGCCCCCTCCAACAAGTTTAAATCCCGAGGGAGGTGGTGGTCCCCGGGGACGGGGGTGTGCAATGGACCCCCGTATTAACATAATTAGTGCCCCGGGCAGGTGGTGGGGAGGGGCAGGACCCCCCCACACTTTTATAATTTGATTGGAGCACCAGGGAGGTAGCGGTCCCTGGGGTTTGGGGGGCCCGCAAGGCCCCCCACCCCTATTAAAGTAAAGCCGCGGGGAGGTGGCGGTCTCTGGGGCAGCGTGGGGGGGAAGGAGCCCCCCCATGCATTTTTTTGTTAATAAGCCTCGGGGAGGTGGCGGTCCCCAGGGCTGCGGAGGATGCATGCTCCCCGCACACTATCATTAAAGCCCCGGGGAGGTGGCGGCCCCCGGGACCTGGACTACCCAGGGGCTTAAAGAAGCACAGCTTAGTTGGGGTTTTTTTGGGGCCGGATTCGTGCACTGTTGGAAAACGGGGCAGTATCTGTGAGGCCTGCACAAATAATATGTTACATTTGTCCTTCACTGGGAACCAAAGACCCTAGTGAAGCACCTGACTCTCAGAGGGTAGCGTTGAAGAGCAGTCTAAGGCTTACTCAAGGGAGGTAGTGTGGGCTAGTAATCGCCATTACAGGTGCGCAGAAATAACACTCAATAATTGATTGTCCAGTCTGTACTTTGCTTTATAAAAGTAAGAGTACATTTATTACACACACACACTACTTAATACTATGCAACAATTTACAAATATACATAAGCTGTTGGAATTACTTTGTGACATTTCATAACATTTCCACCCCTCCCAAAGAGGGGTGGGGTCTAGTACCACCACTCCCATGTATGCACATCATCTTGCCCCCTAATGCAGTGGGTTGAACATAACCTGGAGCGAGGCCCTGCACACTGGCACCATCCCAGTGGCGACCCACCCCATTATCTCAGCAAGCATTTAAAATAGGCACATCCGCCCTGGTGACACATAACCCTGACTGAACATCTCATACTGACCATATAGTATACACCTCTACATCTTAGGGGCTAACAGTCTGGGTTGTTCTTCACCTAACGCAGCAGCAAGAATACATGTTTGGGCACCACTTTAAATGAGGTACTTTTCATAGCTGATAACAGTTGTAATGCATTGCAATCACAGCCTCTAAAAGGCATCAAAGGTAAAATCACAGGGGCAAGCATTTACAGCCAGACACCCTAGCAGGAATGGCTGGCAACCTAACCCCACTTTGCTTATGACATCACCTTACACAGGTACTTCACATAACACATGTGACTTCCAGTCCCTCTAAAAAGAAATAACATAGGTAAATGCATTTGTGGTCAATTACACCTCTTCACCTCCAGGGGATGCCCTTCTCCAGACATCCCCAACTCAGCCCTTCACACCTTGATGCACTTCTCAATACACCTCCAGCTGTAGAACAAAAGTTCTAGCCCAGGAGGTGATTAAATGCTAGCTGAGCCCTTGAGGGGTTATTTCTTCAGAGTCCCCAGAGACTTAGGGAGGGACTTTTCTTCTTCGTGCTGGGGGAGGCTGCGTTTCTCCTGCAGCTCCCCCTGCACCTCTTCATGCATTTGGCGGTGACCCCATCCTCCTGGGGCCACCACACGCCACCAACAAGCCGGTTTCTTTTGCAGGCCTTCCTGGGCCCTGCAGGGCATAATGGGGGGCATTTTGCAAGGCCCGTGCATATTATAGCAGCGGCTCTCCCGCTGCTTCGGGGAGAGCCGTGATGGGTGCCTCCGGCCGCGTCGTTCCCTCGTTGGAGGGTCCGGTCCCACCCGGACCCCCAGGTGAGTGATACAGCTCGGGGAGCCCACCCCCGGCTGCTCCTGCTTATCTTTGGGGGCCCGGTCCCACCCAGGCCCCTGGCACCCCCTCTCTTCTGCTCGGGGTCCCGGTCCCACCCAGGAACCCTGCACCGCAGGCTCGCTGGAGAGCCACTCGAGGAGCCCACCCCCGGTGGCTCCCTGCGGCTCCCCGCCCAGCCCACACCCTCTGGTGCGGCCGCGGGAGCCGGAGAGTCACTTTCGGTCTGCCCGCTCCGGCGGGCAGACGCGGAGTCTCCCGCCAGTCCGTTGGGGCCTCGGGGGAGTGCAGCGGCACTCCCCCGTCCTCCTCTTCACGACGGGGCCCTGGGATGGGGTCCCGGCCCCCCAGGGGCCATACTTCACTGGGAGCGCGACGGAGCTCCCTGACTTATTCTTCCTCGCTTCGGGGCCTGGAGATGGGGTTCCGGGCCCCTGGAACACTTTACGGGGAGCGCGACGGCGCTCCCCGGCTTGACTTCTTCCGTCGGGGCTTGGAGTTGGGGTCCCGGGCCCCTGAACAATCTTCACGGGGAGCGCGACGGCGCTCCCCAGCTGTTCTTCACCCACGAGGGGGGTGGTGTGACGGCGCGCCCCCCTCTTCTTCAGCACCATCACCGGGGCCCGGAATTGGGGGTCCCTGGCCCCAGAGCTCTCTACGTGGGGGGCGTGATGGCACTCCCCTTTCCTGATGTCGTCGGGGGCCAGGGTGGGTTCCTGGCCCCCCTCTGCTGGGCATGTTCCCGGAGAGCGCGACGGTGCTCCCCGACTTTGCTTCTGCTGGGGGCAGCCCCCGGGACCTGACCCACCCCGGGGGCATCTTGGAGACCGGCGGCGGAGCCCCACGAGCTGTGTCGTCGGTCCAGCCAGAGGTCAATGGTCGCCTACCTTCTGGGGGGCATATCTCAGCCCCCAGGGGTCCGATCTGCCCCATTCTGGCCTCCTCTCACTCCTGATGGCCAGCTCTACCCATCTGGAGCACTTTTTGCCACCCTCCTCACCTCTAAGAGGGTGAACTTCAGCAGGGAGCTGTTTTCACTGGCTCCCTGCGCCAGCCTTTCACCTGGCTCTCCTCCTGGGCCTCTCTTCTCCATGTGCAGAGGCCCTGGCTCCTGCTCACTGGTCCTGGACTCCTCTCCTGGTGCTATTCAGGATCCTGGTACAGTCAGGGGGTTCCTCCTTCCAACTGCCCATGGCGCCAGGCTCCAGCACCCTCTGCCTCAGCAGACCACACCCCAGAGAGAGCTCCTCTTCCTGTGCAAACTCTTTTTAAGAATTGGGGAGGGGGCTGGCAGGAAGTCTCTGTTTGCCCTATCACACAGCGACACATCACTTCTCTGCCACTGCTCCCTCCTTCCTGCCCAGGCCTCTGGGTTTGTTCAAAATGGCGTCATCCAGGGGTCTCATGCCACATGGTCTCTGAGAGCCCCTTCCCCCCTCGCTGCCTTCTCTCCAGAGCAGCTTGGTGCCTGGCACCAGGTGACAGCTGCTGATGGATGAACCTGTAGCTCCACCCATCTTCTCTTCTTGGAGTGGAGGCCTTCGCCCTTGGAATGCTTGTTGTGCAGGGCTGGCTTGGGGAGGAAGGTTATTAATTCAGCCTGGCAGGGTCAGCCCCAGCCAGGCCCTGGTTATGAGCTGACTCAGAGAAATATGACATTTCTGGATGACCTAAAAGCAGTACAAGTATGACTTTGGACTCTGCAGAATACTTCTTCTCACATAAGTTACAGTGGACCTTGGTGCGTGTCTGGAATTTGTAGGCCCTAGGAAAGTAAAACTAGCCCATGTGCTCCCCATCCTCATAAGAGAATAATGGAATAAAAACAGTAAAGCACACTGACTTTCCCTCAAATGTTTCTTCCCATTGTAGAAAGCCCATTCCATGTCACCACCCAGTTCTGCATAAGTCCTGCCACACCATTCACTTTGTAGCTGCTCCTGGGCTGCGCACGCCAGGAATCTCCCCTGCGCAGCCCTTACACTTGTGCACACGCATGTACACACGTGTTTGCATGTAACCAGCCCAGTGCCCCTTACTCTGGTGGCAGTGCAGCGGCCTACTCGCACCAGGGGGACCAGGGTAAAATACACATGCAGTCCCTTTCATCCTGAGTTCACTGTGGGTGAGTCCCAACTTATGAGGCTCTCCCACAGTAAAAACTCAACAAATAGGTGTTCAAAAAGTGAAAAATCCGGGCGGCTCAGATGGTCAGAACCACCTTCTAACATGCACCCAGCACGAATCCCGCCGAAAATACAAATAAAAAATACTTTTTCCCTGTGGGACCCCCTGAGCAGGCCTAGGGGGTCAGGGTGTTTCTACCCTGCCCCTTTTCTTGTTTTTTAATGTTTTTTCTCCTTTTTTTCTTGTGACTCGGTTTTACTGAGTCACAAGATGGCTGTCAACACTTCTTGGTTTGGAGTGTTGGCAGCCAATCAGAATGAAACTCATACTCGGGAGGGTTCGCGAATCCTCCTCGGCCACCAGATATCGATATTTTTTATTTTTGAATTTCTCAGGGACTACTGGACGGATTTACACTATTTAAAAAAAAAGAATGCTTTCTGAACCAAGACCTACATTTTTGCCAAATTTGGTGTAATTCCGTTCAGCAGTTCGGCTGTAGCTTTGTCTAAAGTTTCCTATGGAAATTTACATGGAGAAAACGTGTTTTGGGACCCCCATTTTTTCTCGGCCCCCGCTCGATGAATCATCCTGAAACTTTAAAGACAGGAGCTGACCTGAGTGAACCATTAGTTTTGAAATTTTTGCAAAAATTCGTCAAAGGGCGCCAAAGATATTGGCAAAAGGAAAAACGCTTTTTGAATAGAAACGAGGTCCTAACTATAACTACCTACTGCCGACCGCCAGTAGGTAATTTACAAGTACTCCTGCCTAATATTAAAAATAAAAAGCGTCAAAAAGCTTTAACTTTGATGTATAGATCTTTAATTTCATTCAACAGTCTCTCTGAGCCTGTCCCTCACATATTTAGTCCTGCGTTCATATCCCTTTCCATCAATATATCCATATTCTGATATATTGTGAGGGGGCACTTAGGAATACATTTAGTAAATAGAGGATTTTTTTCAAATCATTATGCACTAAAGGAGCAACATCAGAGCAGGGGCCACTTGACGGTGAGACCCCCATCAGCCATACACAAACAAGAAAACCCTTTTGCCCTGCCCGTTTCACATAATTTGCAAGTACAAATGAAATACAGCCAACCACAGTCCTTCTAGGTGCAATGTACTGCATTCAATTCATTTTACTGCATAAAGAGAATGTAAAGACTGGTATTTGACCTATATTTATAGAAAACCTACATGCTATTGCCAGAAGAGTGATATACCTGAATACTAGGGGCTCGATAACGAGGCTGGTGGTCCACGGACCGCCAGACTTGGGGTCGCGGCAGTGGCAGTCTTCCGACCGCCCTATTACAATTAGGGCAGTTGGACATCTATAGCCCTGCCACAGCTGCCAGGGAACCGCAATTCCTTGGCGGTTGTGCGGCGGTGTAGGTCTTGCCAAGCATATTACAAGTTTCCTCTCTGCCACAGTTTTCATGGTGGTTCCTCTTCCATGAAAATCGTGGCAGAGAGGAAACATAAGGGCCCTACAGGGCCCCCTTGTGCCTCCGGGCCATGGGGTGCATGCAGGGGAGCACAACATGTGCCCCCCTGTGTGCATGCACCCCAGTTCCTTCAAGGCATGGACTTTATAGCCCATGCCGTGCAGAAACTGTTTTTGGTGTTCCCATTGTGGCGCCCATTTTCAGAGGCGCTGCAGTGGGAATGTAAAAAAGCCTGCCAGACACAAGAAACACTTGCAATCTGGTGGACTGCCTGACCACGGGTTTGGCGGTGCAGCGGCAGGGCGGACCCAGTGCCACACCGCCAAACTCATAATTAGGCCCTAAGAGCCATATTTACAAAGGTAAACATGCACTTTTATGTAAATTTACTATTTTCTGGTACTCACAAGCTACAAGCCTAATTTTATTAACAGTAATCCTACCACTGCGGGTTGATTATTTGTTATATGACATAAAAGACCCACTTTTTCTAGATTTTGAACTAAACATTGTTTTGACCACGCTTTACAAAGAACACACATGCTTGCTATTATATTTGAATGTAACAGAAATCAATGGGAGTGTTGCACTGCTTGAAGTACCTGGCTGGTGTAAGAAGGTTGCTTGGTGTGTTATATAACACTATAGGCTCAGAGATTTTTATGACAGTCCCTACATTAAATACATTGGTTCACACCGTTATGCTTACACTTGATTTCAAGATGGATTTGCCATAGTATCACATTTTCTGGAAGGTGGATATAAGAAGCTTGTTTGGTGTCTGACAAAGTATGGCCTCGTACTTGATTTTGTGCCAAGCACAATATTGACTACACGTTACGCAGATCTTTCACTCTCATTTTATTCGTCAGTTTCATTATTTAAAGGAGGATGACGTTATATAGATTGTTTAGTGTGTTTCATATAACCACTTGCATCTAGGTTTTGTGTCTGGCACTATACTGATTAACAATCATACAGGTTGTAAAATGGTTTGTGCACTTTATTCCAGTGAAACGTTTTGGAGAGTTAGCATGGATATCGACTCACCAAGGTGCCAGGGATAACAGACATGACATCAAACGCCCTATGACTTTGATGACATCACAGGAAGTGGCATCATAGGACTTGTGACTCTGAATGGCCAATGAAGGGATGTCACATGATCTGAAGCTTGAAGACATCACAATAATTGACATTGCTGAAGTTCCATAATAACTGTACAATTAATATAGCACAACACAGACAAATGTCCATTTTAGACACTGCCTATGTTAGGGTGTTTTGAAAGTGGTGTGCGTAATACTTGACCTGATTTCTAGTGAGCGAGTCAAGCAAATGAGCCATACCTCTTCTAGGAGATGGGGGATGGGGGGATTCTCCCACAGAGACAAATTTGAAAAAAATTGGATCAAATAGTTAAAAGCACACATTTCACATAACCTTTCTAAGTGGCCATGGGCTCTGAAGGGCACTCATTAAATATTCAAGCCTTTTCATTGTATGCCAAGCCAATGAAACCCGATGCTCCCCAAAAATTGACCTAATTGTTTTCAAAATGTGCTACGGGTGTCCCAATAAGTTAAGAATTACCTCCAGTGTGTCAGGGCCAACATCTTGTAATGGGTGCCCCTCAACTGCCATGGGAATCCTCTTATGCCAAAAATGAATCTGGGAGTGTCAGAATTTTTCCATTAATGCTATGGGTGACCTTTATGTCGAAAATACCTTTAGTATGTCAAAGCAGGTATTTTGTCATGGTTGTCCCCTTTCCATATGCTCGTTTTACTCCCTTTTTTCAAAAGTTACCTCCAATGAGCTAGCACCAGCAATTTGCTTTGGGTGGCCGCTGCGTCAAGAATTACCTCAAGTATGCTAGTGCCAGAATTTTCTATGGGTAACGCACATGCCCAAAATTACCTATGGTATGCCATTACACATCTTTTATCATGGGTGCACATTATGCCAAGAGTTGCTTGCAGTATGATAATACCAGTATTTTGTTACAGGTGCCTGTCACGCTGAGAATTGCCTGCAGTATGCTAGCAGCAGTATTTTGCCATGGGTCCATCCATAAGCAAAACTCCTTTCAGTATCCGCAACCAATGGGAGACTGTAGGAAAGTAGGATCTGCTTCTTATGGTTACCCCCACTTTTTTGATTGATGTGATGCTGTTTTTGACTAGTCTGACTGGGATCCTGCTAATCAGGACCCCAGTCTATCTGATTTCTCCCTAAATTGTTGTGTTCAGTACTCAGGTACATCCCAGATTGGATACTGGGGTACCCTTGTCATTCCCTAGTATATGGTACCTATGTACCCAGGGCATAGGGACCCCAGAGGTCTCCCATGGGCTGCAGCAAGTATTATGCCACCTATGAGAGACCATTTGAAATGGAACTACAGGCCTGCCATTGCAGCCTGTTTAAGTTGGCGCATGCACCACTTACTAAAGATATAGGTTTACTATTTGTAAGGGTCATTGCACTTAAAACCTATAAGTCACCCCTATAGCAGGCCTTTACAATCCTGAAGGCAGGGTGCTTGGTTATAAGTGAGAGGGTGCCCCTGCATGAGCAGAACACCCCTGCAGCCTATGGAGTCCATTCTCCCGGGTTGTCAGTGAAGCAGCCATATACTATAAAGAGGGGCACCGCGTAATCGCGCGATGACCATTTCGAAAACGGCTGCAACGAATCCTATCATGTTTGGTATCAAACATGTTGGAATCATACCCCCACACCTTAAACGGTGTGAGAGGTATGATTCCAAGCACTGGAAGAGCCCTCCGTTAGGCTCTCAGTGTTCCCTGTACCAGCATTCTAGTCCCGGACAGCACAAAATGGCTGCTGCCGACCAGAGACACATTTCTGCCCTCCTGCTGCTGAGCAAAGCTTGAGCAGGGGAAGGTAGAACAATAGACATCCTGTCACAGGGAGGTGTGACCACCTCCCAGACAGGATTTAGTGTATTATAGCTGGGTGGGTGCGCTTGCCAGCACCTGAAAGTCTGCATGAGGGGCACATTTGGTGTCCCTGTGCACAGTCCAGTTCAAACCAGTCCTGGGAGCCATTGGCTCCCGCTCTGGCGTGAAACTGGACAAAGGACATGGGAGTAAACTCCCCCCTATTCAGACCCTCCCCTGCAGGGTTGCCTGAATCTTCCCAACACTTTCCCTAGGGTACTTAAGGGCTTACTTGGGTGTAGGTCTTTAGATTCATAGTGGGATAAGATTCAGAACTGAAACCACTGCACTTCTACCGTCTGGGTACTCTGGACTTCGCTGGATTTCGTTTGGGCCTGACTTCGTCTCCCTTCCAGTCTGCTGCATCGTCTGTGCCTGTTCATCATACAGGAACCTTCCAAGGCCTGTGAAGCATCAAAGACAACTGAAGTAATCTCCCTTGGAGTGAAGGAGTCACTCCCCTGCGTTCGCAGGCACCGCAACTAAGTTGACCGGTCTGCAGATCCTGAGCTCCTCCGGACTCCGTGTGCTCTGCATCACAGGTGGTGGTTTTCCACAGCTCCCGAGGCCTGCTCTACCCTCTAACCAAGTTTGAGGCCAGTAGTCCTCATAGGGGTTGTAATAACCAAACCCCTGAGCACTGCATCCCCTTTGCAGTTGCAAAGGCTTGTTGTCATCTTTGCAAGAAGATCTTGGGGCTCCAAGTAGCCCCAACCTCGAACACCTCCAGTGACCAGAATCTTCAGCCACACCACATTGTGTGCATCGTGGTTTGCATCTTTTGGTGAGCTGCTTTATGTCCTCTCGCGACTCCTGTGCCTCTGGACTAGGGGTCCATTGAGAATAACCTTTATTTTCCTTGGGCTCCCCTGATTGCTCGGGTCCTGCCCTGACTCCCCTACTTGTAATGAGTCTCCTCGGCCTTGCTGGTCCCAACCGTGCACCTTCTTGTCTTCCTGCATGGGTTGCATTTGCCAATGCTTGTTGGCACTCCCGCCGTTACGCCAACCCCTCAGCACTCGACATCCTTCGTCGGACAGCTCATATCTGGGTCCTGGTTGTCCTCAGCATTGCCTGGTCCTCGCAGCTGCAGAGTCAAGGTCACCGTCATCTTTCCTGAAGCACCCAACATCAAAGGGCACTCATCTTCCAAGTCGCCTGGTCATCCCTGAGTGACTCTGTCCCCTCTGCTTTCAGGCACTCCTCTTCAAGAATCCACGTTTGGATTCCTCCGGACATCTTCTCCTCCTCCAGCAGCGGCACTTTCCTGAAGTCCTCCATTGGGTTTGACAGCGGTTTCCGACGCTACTTCACACCTATGCACCCGGCTTCCCTGGGATAGGTAACTTGGGTACCATGGTATTCACGGGTGGGGTGGCTCTCCAACCTTCTGTCTTCCACTGGGTTTCTTCAGGATCCACTGGGAATGGTCCCTAATCTTTAAAAATCCAACTGCGACTTCCACATAGACTTGTACGGAGCACGGGCTCGTGTTCACACACTGCACATGCTCTCCGAGGGTCCCTATCTACTTACCTTGGGTGGTTCTGTGGGTCCCCAGCAATTCTACGTGCTCTCGACATTATCCTGAGTCGAGTCATGGTTCTTATACCCCTTTCTAAGTTGGTCCCCCCCTCTGGCCCACTGTGTATTTGTGCTATTTACTGTGATTTCCTTGCTAAGGTATTGTGTGCTTTGTGTCCATCTCCGTGTGGGAGATACTATAACGTACTAGATAGTGTTATATAATAAATACATATTTTTATAAATACTTTGTGTGGTTCTTTTTCATTTAATCTATACTATAAGATTGTATTATGGTGAAACAAGCTGCTTTACACTCCTTCAAGACTAAGCCTGAAGGCAGCTCTCCACAGTCACCACAAGCATTGCTTTCAAAGGTTGTCGGAGAACTCCTAAATCACCATAAGGGTTGTCTGGACTG
Source organism: Calotriton arnoldi (assembly GCA_963921515.1). Taxonomy (NCBI): domain Eukaryota; kingdom Metazoa; phylum Chordata; class Amphibia; order Caudata; family Salamandridae; genus Calotriton; species Calotriton arnoldi. Next base: position 13,204 of record CAWUFW010020323.1, on the reverse strand, counting down.
GTACAAGGTGCCCACTTACATTAGTGGACATCATATACCAGGCCAGCTTCTCACAGAGACTTTCAAATATAATACCACATTCTCACTCATACTCACTTACATTAACTCCCACTCATTCTCACTCCCACTCACTCCTTCCTTTATTCTTTCCCACTTGCACTCAAACATTCTCATTCACACTTTCACTTTCCTCAAAATCATTCGTATTCATACTTACCTCACTCACTTGCAGTCGCTCTTACTTTCACTCACTGATTGTCACTCACTCTGAATCACTTATACGAACTTGTCACTAACTCTCACTCACTCACACAAACATGCTCACATATAGAGACACACACTCACTAATACATAGGCTCTCTCTTGCACAAGCACACTCTCACCTGCAAGCATGTACACAACATGCATTCAAAAACCTTCTTTTACTTACTTCAGTTACAAGGGGAGGTCTTGTTGCAGTCTAGTGAATTTCAGACTATTATTCACTGATAGTTTAACAAGGAGATTAGTGCCAGATGCCCATGAAGCTGAGCTGCCAGTTCTTGATCTTGATTTTGCTATCTCTGAGGCCAGAGGTCACAAAGACACACCTTCTTTTGGATGGTGTGCTGGACAATATGTTCATTATGCATTACACAAAGTACTCAATCTTTTGCTGCCAGTAGTTTTGGACACTACGTTCTGTGAGTGGGCCTCTGTTTTTAATAAAGTAAGTGTACTCCAAACCCCATATTTACCATCTAAAGGCTTTGTTCACATTGTATGCCTGCATCATGAGACCTATACGCTTCCAAAGAATTGTGCCTTGTAGGAAGTCTTTTACCAATCTGGACAACTTAACTATTCTGGACGTATTAAAGGACACCATCTTCAAAAGTAAGATCAACTAACAACATCACTCTATAAACCACAAAACATTCAGCAACAGGATAACATTTGCCAGTACCAAAATTGTATTCAGTGCCACTGGATAATGCTGCTTATTGTTCCTAGCAGTGCTGCCAGCAATGTAAGACAGAGAAGTTGCAAGGGAATAAGAGGTTACCTACCTATGCACCAGCCTCAACAAGTAATTTAAACATTGTCATAAACAGCTGACATATTTTTTATTTTTCATTTTTGGCTGATGCCAAGCACTGATCTCTAATGATAATCCTCCATTGCACTACTCATGCATGGGGTGTCCTTCATTGGTACAAGCAAGCCGTTTTTACAGTCGAAACTTTATGGAATGGACCAAACTGTAGTTAATTCATCCTGGACATGGGGCAATGCACAGACAACATGATTTAAAAAGGACAGAAGAAACACCTCTCTCTATTTTTTACAATGACATAGGATTTGCTGCAGAAGAGGAAGTGGTATTTTATTTGACAACGTACCTTGCGCATGCACGACCTTGATCAAAAAACTCACTGAGTTGTTGACCAGTAGGAGAAAGAAGAGTAGGTGGATAAAGTTATTACACTCTTGACAGTGAGTCCTGTGATATATAGCAGCGGACAACATTTTTGCCACCACTTTTACCTTAAGCAGGGTCGGCTTGAGGGCGGTGTGACCGGTGCAGCTGCACCTGGCACTGACCTTGGTGGGGGCACTGTGTGTAGAAATAACGTGTTTAAAAGCACAAGCTTCAGATTTCCTTGTGTGTCTGGCAGTGTTCAGGCTACAGTAAACATGTCAAGATAACTGGGGATTGATGTTCCTGCTGGAGATTTTTCTAGTGGTAGTTTTGACTCATCATAAAGTAGCACATAGGGTTAATATGCCAGTTGCAAATAATATGTACCTTGCAGATCACAGAAAAGTATTTGATGTGAATGGCATAGTGGGTTGCTGCTTTTCTCACAGACATTCTTTTGTTACTTGAAATTCATGTGACAATCCTTATATTGCACAGTGACCTATGAACTGTCATCAAAGAGCTGCATGCAAACTGCATGGTATTGGTTAGAACGTTATTTCTTTTCCACAGTCGTTCACTATCCCATTGTTGCTAAAAAGGGTACATTTGGGTAGAAGTACATACTTATTAGGAAAGCCAACTACTGTGATGCGTTTTAAATCATGAGTTTGTGCTTCTCCAGATCAAACACTCTTAAAATATACTGCCTACTAGGTGCATGTGATTCCTACACATTGTAACTCTCATTGTCTCATGTAACATTTCCTATACTCTGATTTAGACAAGTGCAATTCTTTGTCTCTGTATAATGTGTGTGCGATGTAAAGTACTCCGATACCCTACACTGGTATGAGTAGCGCAATAAAAGAAATTAAATGCATGTGAAAGAGGGGTTATGGAGAGATGAGGGGCACTATTGATGGTGGTAGTGAGGGAAGTGGTCTTTCGGGGCGCCAAAGAAGTTTCTCGCACTGGGCACCACCAGTGCCTAAGCAGACCCTAAGTTTGAAGCACAATGAATGGTTCATGATTTTCACATTTTTTTACATGGTAGTGACGCGTATGGCATTTGAAGCTAGTGGTACCGCACAATAATGCTTTGCGAGGATTGCAGGTGTATCCCAACATACTGCACCACCAGCTGAAAATGTCAGGCTGTCTTGCTAGAATGCAACATGGTGCCGGCTAGTCCGCCTTTGTGACCAATACAAAGCTAAAAGTAACTGAAAACAATTGAGGCATGCTTGTTCAAGTGGTAGGACATTTCCAATATCTGTTGTGTGTTCATTGGCCATTTGAGCAGGTCACAGACTGTGAGAGCTAGACCTTTCAATTTCTTACTAAAGTATTTGAAATTATATGCTTGCTGGATTTAAAAGTGTTAAAATGTGGTTGAAAATTATAACCTTATGGAGTATGGCATTACAAAACTAGTAAAACAGTACATGATGATCCCAGCAATAAAGTGTTGGTGCCTTTACGTTTTTTCACTTTGAACAGATAGTGATTAGAATTACTTGTGAGCATTGTTTGTGGTATTGTCTGCTAACAGAGGACAACCCTCTATTTGACTCACTTAGGACAACTGGTGTTTGGGCACCGTAAACAAGCCACTGCCTGCTACAATGTCTACAGTCGGTAGTCTGTAAATTAGCCATCAGATCGAGACACACACACACACATAATACACTCACTCAAAATCACCGAAAAACACTACGGATATCAGTTCTCATAGTGTACTGGTCCTTACAATGATAGTGTTTGTCTGGTTCTGTCAGGGTTTAGCATGCACACGATCATACAAGCACACAAACACTGTAAGTTCAAAATTTCATTTTTTTATTGTAAAAGCCATACTGCCCAGTGGCAGCATTCCCTCCCTGATAGGGCTCGAATGAGAAAGCAAATCACACTGAAATGCATTGGCCTTGCAGGAGAGGGAAAAAAGAAAATGCCAGAGAAAGACGAGAGAAAGAGAAAGTGAGGAAAGTGAGGAAAGTGTGTCAAGAATGCAATTTTTAGGTTTCGCCTGAACAGCACTTGCGCCGTGCTTGTGAAATCCATTGTTTTTAATATAAATCTTAAAAGGGGCTTACATCCCAACCCCTTGCTTTTGTTTACTGCAGGGTGTCAGACCCAGAGGTTGTATCAATCCTGAGCATGTGGATTGCTACTTGCTTTTTTTTCCGGTTGGGTGAAGCAAACAACACAGAAATAGATGGGAAAGTGCAAATCAGACGCTTTGCTTGAGATCTGGCTGTTTCAGTGCCATCTTAAAGGATTTTTGGGACTAGGGCAAGTCCTGTCTTGGAACCCATTGTTTGCAACAACTTTGAATCTATTATCAGTTTTCCAGCTACTGACACTAAACAATATTGCATCATAAAATCTGAGAGCTAAGGCTGCCTGATGGCTACCAGTCAAATAACATCCAAAAAGCAAGCTTGAACAGGCATTGATAAAGCCATCTTTTTGTGTCTGGATCTAGTTTTTTTACTTGTAACAACATTTCTTGAAGAATTTAGTGTCTATTCAGGATGTTCATGCCAAGGTTGACTTGGTGGATGTTTAACGGACTATTGCATAACATTAAAATAAGACACATGTCCATGAAACTTGAAATTGTACTTTAAATTGCAGTATATACATATTATCATAAAGAAATCCCCTGCACAGCTTGCATTATTGTCGCAACAGAGAAAATTAAAGTGCTTCTGTAACAATGTTCACCATCCCTGAGAGAGTAACTTGGATAACTGTCTTCTTAAATGTCATGTCCTGCCTTGCCCCACCGGTACGCAGTCAAAATATTGATTTTTTTATATCGACCTACACTAATATCGAGTTTTTAATATCGTAGGGACAGAATATCGATGTCAAGAATATCGGTGACCAGAATATCGACCTTAAGGTAGGTAATACCGTTTTTTTTTATATCGAAGTAAGTAATATTGAAGTAAGTAATATCTTAGGGGCCCATTACGATGGCGGGCGGAAGCACAACCGCCGTGCTGGCGGATGCAAAAACCACCAGTTACCGCCGGCACGCAGCAGTCCACACGCCCGCCCAATTACGATGCGAAAAGCAGGCCAAACACCGCCGGCAAGCCAGCAACACCGTCCGCCATCAAAGTGCGCCCGCACACGTAGCGGCGCAGCCCAACTGACACACACCGTCCGACGAAACACGTCCCGCCCGGTGCATAAATTACGATGCCGCAAACAAACGGCTCCCACGGCAAAGAGACACCGCACGTGAAAGAGAGGCGGAAACACGGACGCCGAGCACGGACAACGAAGAAGCGGCACCCCGGGCATGAATCCAGCACTGCAGGCCCTTCCCATGCTTCTGCTGATGCACCACCAAGGACGCAACGTAACGCGGAGACGCAGGTAGGCACACACACAACAAGTGCACGCAAACAGCGCACACAGTGCAAGGGCGGAAAAAGCGGACAACCCCCACCAGCGCGTGCACACTACACATCCACCATTGCATCCACATATGACACACAGGCCAAATCCTAACATCGCAGAACACATGTGTACACACCACCTGGGACTAGGAACCAACCACCCCGTCACGGCCCCAAAGCGCCGATGACGCCGCCACACATGCGCACAATGCAGAGGCCAACCGCAGCGCCATGCATGCGTCGCACACAGACACAGGGACACAACCAAGCAGCACACACACCAGCCCCACCCCGAACGCACATGACACGTGACAGGCCGGCCACAGACATGTCCCCAACGCCCAATTCACGGACAACACCCAACGCCACACAACCGACGCACACATGTCAGTGAAGTCACGCAACAGCAGGACACACCCCAGTGTAACAAACATGGCGAAGCACACAGCGGCGGCAACACCAACTAGGAGAAGCAGGGCCCCTTCGGGAAGAGGAACGCCAGTACCACACTGAAAAACCCATACCACCCTGCACATATGAACAAGACACATGAAACGGAACACCAAAGAGCCCGGGGACCGACAACAGGTGGCCCAAGAATTACATCCACACACAAGGCCCAACGCAGAGCGGAAAGGCAGCCTGCCGCCCACACAAGGGAGAGCAGACAGCACTGAATGACCTTCCATTCCAACACCGAAACCACAGCCCTACGACAGAAGCCGGTGAATACAGCCATTGTCCAAGAATAGACCAACACAGGCATGCCGAGGAGACCGACCACAGGGCAGATAGCGCATATCACAGAAGCACACAACGGACGGGGAAGAAAGAAGAAAACACTCCCCATGTCGGCCACATGCAAGTTAATTGGAAGGAGTCACACAGCACTGACCTTGAACTGTCTGAGAAGCATGTGGGAAGAGGGCCCGTGTCCTCCAAACAAGCCAACAGAACACAAGTCCTGTCTCCCCACGACTACACAGAGCTCACAGCAACCCCGGAGCGTGCACATTGCAGACTGCACACACAGCCGGAGCACGCCACCTCTACGAACCGCTGCGAAATGGCAACCGCAACACACCTACCCAACTACGCCGAACAGCTCAAGCTGTACCAAACCAACACGATACATACATTGGGATGCGATCTCCTGTCCCTGCTGAACGTAAGTTACCGACTGACTTACCGCATCACATTGTTCAGCTGCGTCATGCCCGTCTTCTACTGTCGGAGGTGTCCCTACCAGCATCCCGTCGAGATATGCCTCTCCAACCCGGCATGTCTGAAGGCGGACCTGCTACCACTACTCCTCCCTCTGGACGCACACGACAGGGCCTGCTCTGCCTATGGGGGCATGGCGTATGTGGCCAACATCGCACGCGCACTGAAATGGAACCACTGTGCCTCCACACGACGGATCATCGAGAACAGCTACATCGAATGTCACCCAGCATGCCCCATCATGGTCCTCCAAGGGACAACCTACGAACAACACCTTGACAGCCACCATCCGCTTCATTGGCTGGCAAACATGTACACCACCAATGACATGGAAGCCCTGCTGGACGGCATCGCATACCTGACAACCTGTAAATACGTCGGACCACAACGCAGGTTCCCCGAGTGACCTATGAAGTCCAACCCCGCACCCATGCTCAGCTTCCGCACGGACTGGCCAGTCACCACCACCACAGCCATACCAAACGACCGGCAACTGTAACCACACCATCAACGACATCGCCATGACATCGGATATGACCGGGACATGCACACTGTTCCCCATCACATCCAGGAACACCGCATGCATCGTGGGAGGCAGTGGCATGGGCTCTGTGCATCGCACCCACATGGACGGAACTGCACGAACAACCAGGACACGACATGGATCCAGCGCACATGGACACACACACCGCTCAGTGGACATGAATAGGTCGCCTGGAGTCTGTGGGTGCTGCACCCCTCCCACCCCCGCCCCGGGAATCCCATACCAGGACCTTTGCATGGACGACAAGTGCATACAACAACAACACGACCCCAGTGACTGTGACATGTCCAGTAACCACCACAGTGCAACAACAAGTGGCACGCCGCTGCATGCACGCAAGCACATGCCCTGATGTCATCTCACATGCACGCGTGCATGAGGAACAACCGCAGCAAACCTGTCACATGGAACTGAGATGGACTGTGCCCATGATGCCGAGCGGTCTGGTAGGCTACATGTATACCGTCTGTGTCAAAGTCCGCAGCTCCGCAGCTATACGTAAATGTACATTAGCACAGCCTTGGCCAAGCAGATGTAACCCCACACCCTATCCCATTTGTAATCATGCTCAGTATATCCTCAACATGTATTCCGCTGCCAGTAGTGTCCACTATACTGCATCACAGAGGACAGAAGACTCAATATAATGTTTGAAACCAAAACTGTCTCCGCTGACTCATTTCACAAGTACGAATGAGAGAGGATGAGAGTATGTGAAGTACACGGCAGTCGTGACATGACCATGTAGTCTACTGGTATTGGATGTCAACGCAAATGAGTAGCACTACTGTGGAAGACACACATGTGTCGTGTGAAGTCGTATGGACGCAGTGCTCAGGTGGGTGGGTGCGACGGGTAGATGCGCACATGCCAAGTTGGAGCACGCCGTGTTGGGAGGGCTCATGAACAGTACACCACCGCTTCCCTGGGCATTGTGAGAGGACACCTGTCGGGGGGAGTGAACACGTGTGTGCACAGCAGCCGGGCACACGTACAAGGCGGTACCAGGCACACCTCAGCCCACCCTCTGTGGACAAGCTGGATCCTGTTGTGCGCCCGCCATGCCCCTTGACAAGGCACACACAGCCCCAGTCGACCAGGTGTAACCCCAACATAGTCAATCCGCACAGGCGATACAGGGCACGGGATGGCAGTGGAGCATGGTGTGTGAGAGGTCTCCTCGCGCTCCTCCTGGTCATATCACGCAGGCAATAGAACCTCAACGTCTAGCATGGCACAAGTCAAATGGAAGTGTAGGGGGACGCACCACAGCACGAGCAGCACTGACGTCACGGGAGGTGGCTCGCACCATCCCATCCATTGCCCATCATACCAACCACGCCACATGCCATTGCGACTAAGTGCAAGCGCGTGCGCCACCACCCCCGAGCCCTCCCCAGAGAGGCCAAAGAGTGAATGTGTGGGCCATCAGCCACAGACGGACGCGGCCTGGCCGCAAGGGCAGCCACAGCCACTGGGTGTCGCAGGTGGCGGATCCGGAAGGCGAAGACTGTGATGCATAGTCCATGCAGGCCGGGTCTCCATTTGGGGCACCACGCAGGTGGACGGCGTCCCGCCACACATCATACCCTGAGACAGCCCACTCGTGCAACTGGACCCACACATACACTCCTTGCCCTCTCTGGTGCGAGCTTGGGGCTGCCTGTGCAAGCGCTAGCCTCGCAGGTGAGCATGCATATTGGGGGGCGAGGGGAGGACATGAGGGCTGGGGCGAAGATGACTGTATTACTGTCAGTTAGTACAAGGGATGACCCAGATGTGGAAAGGAAGAGACGTGTCCCGTGTGTACTGCAACTAGTCGCCAATCCAACTACCCCCCATGTCCGGAATGTAAGCCCGCACCTAGGCCCGCCCATCCGCCACATCGAACATACCACCAGCACGACAACCTTCCCATTCGAAACACTGACTGGGGGTGGCGACCAGTGAACAATCATGTGTAGCCTACCCACGCGTACATGTGGGCCCTCCATGATCCATGTCACCTGCGGCAAAGACATGACATGCGCAATGAGGGAAGTGAGGAGAGCTGTCCGCCCCACGCGCAGAAGGTGCATCAGCTCCACAGACCCAGCAGCGAGTCCAGCAGGGGTCACATGTGCAGGGGCAGCTGTGCCTGGTGTGAAGGCACATGCATATAGACAGCACATCGACCAATGTGTAGTCTGCCCACATCCACAGTCCATCATCATGCGGACATAGGAATTGAACACAGGGCAACACATCTTAGTTGGTGCACCCACCGTGACCAACAATGCGCAATCATCGACGTACCCGCCCTGTGCATGGCCCCCCACCCAACGGAGGCACATCCAGTGCCACCATCCCACACACACAAGCCTTCCACGGAACATGCTGTGTCCAATGGTCAGTACAGAGTCAGCGCCCATCTGGTGGATCCTGAACAGGAGACACATGCACACACATGCCAGCTCCCACTATGTACGTCTGCCACCTGGCACGTGCAATGTAACCTCTCACCTGTGACTGCAAGCACACAGCCGTCTTGGCATGGGGCTGTCAATGTGGACACCAGTCAATGTTTCGGGAGCTGTGATCCGTACAGTGCTGTACATAGGGTGCAGTGCTGACACCTACTACTGTCTCATATCCCCTCGTGCCACAGGTCCCACTTGTATTGGCCGCTCAGCCCGTGCCCACATCGTCGTCGTCGTGTGCCATACTCATCCAGCCTCGGAAGCAGTTCCATGCTCAGCAGACACTCATGTTGCCGTGGCGTTGCCGCTTGACGATTATGCATTCAGTCCCCATCAGCACGCCCCGCAAGTCATTGGGGCCTAGATCACCATGTGCATGCACATGGCAGTGGTATGTCTCACTTGCCATTGCCATTGTTGGGAGACCTGTGTAAGTGTATTGTGGCCGTGCCGTCCCAGCTTGACAGCTGGGCTGTGGCTCATGTGCTTGCTCAGTCATGTCAGTGATGTGTATGCGAAATTGCTATGTGCCGTGTTGCTTTGACATGTGTCCTCTGCCATTTAACCCAGGCGGAGACCGAACATTGACCGCCCATACCAATTGCTGGCGGACATGGACGATACAGAGGTAATCAGGAAGTTTCGGCTGGACAGGCCAACTCTGCATCGACTGTGTGCCATGTTAGAGCCCCATCTCCGTCCCCGCAGGGTGTATCCGACTGCTGTCACCCCCACGGCTAAGGTGATGGCCGCCATGCATTTCTTCGCCACTGGGTCATTCCAGCACACAGTGGGCAGTGGAGGAGGGATGTCCCAGCCCATGTTCAGCAAGGTGCTGAGGGATGTACTGGCAGCCATGATGCTGTACCGGAACAGGTACATCCGCTTCCCCAGGGCTCGTGAATTGGCGGCAGTGAAGGGTGCATTCTATGCCCTTGGCAGAATCCCACACGTCGTGGGAGCCATTGACTGCACTCATGTTGGCCTTGTTCCACCACAGGCCACTGAGCACCTGTACCGCAACAGGAAGCACACGCACTCCCTGAATGTGCAAGTGGTGTGCCTTGCGGACATGGTGATCACCCACGTGTGTGCCAAGTTTCCAGGCTCGGCCCATGACGCACACATAATGCGCAACAGCATCTTGCCACGACTGATGGCCAATCTGCAACAGGATCGTGCCTGTATTGTCGGTGAGTATGTGGAGTGGTGTAGCGTGCTGGTTGTGCGATGCTGTCCCCTGTCCAGTTGGAATAGCTACGGTTCTCTGTGTCCCTCACACCCAGGTGACTCTGCGTACCCGAATGGGGCATGGCTGCTCAGTCCATTGAGGAATCCTCGCACCCCAGCAGACGATCGATACAATGAGGCACATGGGAGGACCAGACGTGTGGTCGAGCGTACCTTTGGCCTCCTCAAGTCCAGGTTCAGGTGCCTGGACCGCACCGAGGGTGCACTGGCGTACTCCCCACAGAAGGTGTGCCAGATAGTGGTGGCGTGCTGCATGCTGCACAATCTGGCCATTCGGAAGCAGATCCCCCTCATTGTGGATGACGGAGATCAACCAGGGCCCCAGCCCGCAGACCAGGACAGCTCGAGTGAGGTGGACAGCGGAGAGGAGGAAGCTGGGAATGTGCGCCAGCAGCTCATCGCCCGCTACTTCACTTGACGGTGAGTGTCCATGTACGACGGATGATGTGTCTGTATCTATGCAGGTGTGTGTGTGCTGTGTCAGGGTGGCCGTATGTTCACTGCGTGCAGTGTGTCAACGCTCCATGGCCAGGGTAGTATGCCACTGTTGGTGACTGTGGCATTGTGCCCTATTGCTCTGTGCGATGTGTGTACATTGCTTGTAGTTGTTGACATGTACTGTGTGATGGGTGTGTGACACACTCATTGAATGTGCTCCTGTTCTGTCTCCCACCCCTAGGTCCCTACAGGCCCTCCGGATTCCATTGCCATGCCACGCATCAGGTGCCCTTCCGCCGAAGGTGGCCGTTGTATTCCGTACAAATAAAACACAGGGCACAAACAGCAGTTAGTGAAAAAGGTGCATTTATTACAAACTGTGACATGTGATTGTGTGTAAGGTGATGACAAAAGTGGTGCGTGCAGTGACAATGAGCTGTCGGTCATGGCTGCGTGATGATCAGGGTGTACCCACTGGTTCTATGTCCATAGTCCAACACACACATGCCATCCAGATGGCTGTGTGGAGTGGGATCGTAGAGCAAGTCAATGCAGTGGCTGGTCAAGGAAGGCTGGCGGAAGGCTGGCTGGCTGCCTCACTTGCGACTGGAGCGTGCGAAGTCCTCCCGGGAGATCTGTTTCCTCTTCGGACGGCCCCTTCCACGTTTGGGAGGGGGTGTGTGGTGGCGACCTGCTGGTGGTGGGTGAGGTGTGCTCACTGGCTGTGGACGCATGGGAAGTGGACACTGCTGGCCGACCCTGCGCCCTAGCAGGTGGTGGCGGAGGTGGTGTTGCTGGCCTTGCCTGTGACCCCACCGCCACCACCAGCTGGCCCATGAGGTCCACGAGTTGGTCCATACGGGACACGAATTGGCCCATATGGGCGTACATGGACCTCAGCACCCCCAGCACCTCCCGCGTGTCAGTAGCAGACCTGGCCCATTGTCCTTGGGCCTCTTCATAGGCCCCAAGGACTCTGGCCATTTGAGGCAGGGCATGGCTCCCAGGGGAGGCTGGCGTTTCCCTGACCCTGCTCCTCCTACCAGTCCTGCTGCCACCGGCCTGCCCACTAGCCACATTGCTCACCACGGTCCTCGCTGTGGCTCCCAGGGTGGATCCAGTCGGCCGGGCCACCACCTGCGCTGGGGCTGGTGCCAGCGAAGACGTGGTGGTGGTGGAGGCGGTGGTGGTCGGTGCGGCGATGGTGGCGGTTGCGGCAGTGGTAGTGGCCGCAATGACCATGGGTGTGGCCGCAACGACAGTGGCAGCAGGGGACTGGGACTGTTCAGCATCCCTGGATGATGGGTTGGTGGGTAGGAGGGGTCCTGGGGAGCGGCTGGGCCCTGCCACGCCAGATGGGCCAGCTTGGTGGTCCGTGTCCGAAGAGGTGGACAGATCCTCCAGATCCGTGTGTCCTCGTTGGGGGCTTGTAGGCTGGCTGTGCTGGCTGCTGTCTCCATCCCCAGCGTCCAGCAGTTCGTCACCTGTGGAGAGAATGAGATTTGTTATTGTGTTGCACCTGGCGAAGTATGTATTAGTCGTCTGACATTGGCAGTTCGTGCAATCTCGTACATGGGTTTCCCGGAGGCGAGTGTGTGGCTGTGGCATCTGTAGTTGTGTGTGCTAGGCAATGGGACTGTGTGCTGTGCACATGTGGCATGGGACGGATTGGCCATGCCGATGGGTGTGTTGCTTTGCCCCTACTCATTGTGACTCTGGTGTATGCGGGCTCCTGGCCCATCCTGGGTCTGGTTTGTACTTTGCTTTTGGAGTTCAAATGGAACGCTTAGGAACGCATATGGCAACATGGGGGCCATGCCCCAGATTCGCATTTGGGAGGGGATATGCTTTTGGGGTTCAAATGGAACGCTTAGGAACGCATATGGCAACATGGGGGCCATGCCCCAGATTCGCATTTGGGAGGGGATATGCTTTTGGGGTTCAAATGGAACGCTTAGGAACGCATATGGCAACATGGGGGCCATGCCCCAGATTCGCATTTGGGAGGGAATATGCTTTTGGGGTTCAAATGGAACGCTTAGGAACGCATATGGCAACATGGGGGCCATGCCCCAGATTCGCATTTGGGATGGAATATGCTTTTGGGGTTCAAATGGAACGCTTAGGAACGCATATGGCAACATGGGGGCCATGCCCCAGATTCGCATTTGGGAGGGGATATGCTTTTGGGGTTCAAATGGAACGCTTAGGAACGCATATGGCAACATGGGGGCCATGCCCCAGATTCGCATTTGGGATGGAATATGCTTTTGGGGTTCAAATGGAACAGCTTAGGAACGCATATGGCAACATGGGGGCCATGCCCCAGATTCGCATTTGGGAGGGGATATGCTTTTGGGGTACATGCTGTGAGCCATGGGTGCCGAACGTGACATGTGTTGTGGCAGCATGACAGTGCATGGTCTGAGGTGTGTGCATGCCTGACATGCCCTGCATATTTGCTGTC